>APFE030912387.1:0-17526 GCA_000404065.3 Pinus taeda | reverse complement strand
CCAATCGGGTGTCAAGCCACGGATCAAGTGTCGGTAATAACGAGGAGAGAATGAACCGTCGGATCACTACATATCGTGACCGTCGGATTGTAAGTTACAAAATGTACAACGGTAAAGAAACACACTTTACCTAACTCTATACCTAACTCTATACTAGACCAAGTTGAACTTAACTATTCCTATGTGTCGGAATATCCTAACAGTCCGAGTATATTTTGTTATAGCCTCACAAGGATGGAATATGATTCTCCGTCGCATAGCAACTTAACAAGCATATAATAATAATTACATTACACGAAGGTTCAAGCAAGTGGAAAATTAAATAATCTAGGACCGATTCAAGCTCATGTTTAGGTTAAATAGGTAATGGTTGTTATAGTAATGACCTTGGTCACGTGATTGGCTTAAAATAAAGGAAACTTTTCATGTATATTATGAGGATGGATGTTACATTTTAAGTTATAGGTTGGAGGAACATTGTCATGGGGAGTAAATATTGTTGACACCTAATCTTTATGATTGGGTAAATTTATGTAAATAATTAAATTAGGAAGGTGAACAGTCATCGGGAGATGAACTGAATAGTCATTCCCTATTGTATATAACAAAGACCTACCTAATGGAATATACACGAATCAGTTTTTGTTTTGTGGAGTTACTGCTTGGCCTGACATGGTATAAGAGCCAGCTCCTTATTTTAGCTATTATGCTCCTGTAATTCCTCTGTCCTGACCTGACATGATACAGTCCTCAGTTAACTTCCAACGCTGTTCTGTCTCTGCCTTATTCCTCTCTGTCCTGAAATAACCTAACTCTACCATATTCCTTTCGAGCGCTACCTCATAATGCATATGTCCATTCTATCTAGACAGAAGCGTTGTACGTTAAATTTTTTTGTGAATAGCACTGTCATGGCTGACAATCCTCACTAGTATCATTCCTTACGCCCCCGCTCATCTTTCAGATCTTTTTTGCATGAAAATTAATCTTACTAGTAGCCACATTTCCCGTTTTGCATTTTTTTGAAATGGGGGCGACGTTTGGTGGCTCGGGCTGATTCCGATTAATCAAGGCAATTGCACCTGTAATTTGTGGTCTCCGAACCTTACAAGCACGTTCGAGGTTCGATTCCCGTCCATTGTTCGTTTCCTTCACGTGTTGCCCACATCATTTCTCACATTCGAAGGCTTAAAACAACGGACTCCAGCGAGTGTGGATCGAGTCTTTGGATCCAAGCGACGGTAGGGAGTTGCGGTCTACGAGCCCTGAACTAAGACGAGTACTGTTAACAATTATTAAAATTTAAAATACAACAGTATATGCTTGTGGATAGTATTGAAATTTCGATAACATTTATTTGCTAATGTTTGGTGAAGATCTTTAGCGCAGCGGAAATGAATAGCATTTGGATGGTCTTAATACATTTTTAATATAATGTTTGGTGAAGATCTTTAGCGCAGCGGAAATGAATAGCATTTGGATGGTCTTAATACATTTTTTATATAATGTTTGGTGAAGATCTTTAGCGCAGCGGACATGAATAGCATTTGGATGGTCTTAATACATTTTGTATATAATGTTTGGTGAAGATCTTTAGGGCAGCACAATTCTATTCATGCCTTCCAATAATCAATAGTATATGAATAGCGTTTGGATGGTTTTAATACACTTTATATATAATATTTGGTCTGGTTGCTGGGATATATATACCACGTTGTTGGGCTACCATAGTGTTGTTTTCATAAAGTTGTTTTCAAAGTGACTTGATATCAAAATCAATTTTCTTTTAGCAGCGGAAGTTTTTTTTTTCTCCACAAAAGCACATTTTTGTCAGCAAAAGTATTTTTACAGCGCTCGGATTTTACAATGCATTTAATCATATCTATGGTGGGAATAGTTCTCACTGGCAAGGAGAACTATCCTCAATGGTCTCGAATGATAAAACACACCCTCATTTTCTATGAGTTGTGGAAAGGAGTGTGTGTTGGAGAAGGAGACAATGACCCAGTACAGCCTATCTCATACAAAGAACTCGTCATTTGGGAAAACAAGAAAAGCAAAGCTTATGCATTAATCGCAACATCTGTAAATGAAGAGGTGAGTCGCCATATTTCGTCATATTCAACTGCCTTTGAAGACTTACAAAAGTTGAAAGAACTCTATGACTCAAATTTTGCAATTGAAGTTGTTCAACTCATGATTAAACTCTTCACTCTTGAACTGCAAAATAATGATCTTCTTGCTCTTGCATCTGAAGTAAAGTCTATAATGCATGATATCAAATCCACTAAGGTTGAGCTGGATATCCCTCTTATTGCTTTTCTCAAGGCACTTTATCCTACTTACTCCAATTATCTTGAGTATTTGCAAGCAAATGGAAATCTCAAAGATATAACCTTTGACTCTCTTGTGAAAAAGTTTACTGAAAGAGAGAAAACTTTTGGAAAGAAGACAACTCCTGAATCTTCTGAAGAGACTATGTGCCTTGCTCATAAAGAAAAGCATTCTGCTCAAGATTCTATAAGAGGAAGAGGTGGACGAAGAGGAAGAGGAAGATATTTCAGAGGTACGGGGGGCAGACATTCTCAAGGAGAAAAGGCAGATTTACACTGTATTCGCTGCAAAAGAAATGGATCACATGATGCCTCTACATGCAAGCTACCATGTGACAAAATTGAGCAGAAAAGAAACCAACAGAAAGGTAAAACTGATGATACAGGCAAAGGTAAAGCACCTGAATCCGCTCACTATGTTGAGGCACAATGTAACATTGGGGTAAATGAAGATTTGTTTAATGCCTCACTTGCTTCATGGAAAAATGATTGGTTTCTTGATTCAGGAGCAACCTGCCACATGTCTCATAGAAAAGATTTTTTTGAAGATTTTACTGACATTGTTGATGGAGCATTATACTTTGCAGATCAATCAAAAATCAAACCATCAGGGCTTGGCACAATCAGGCTTAAACTGCCTAGTCTTCCAAACTTTCTTTTGGATCATGTTCTATATCTCCCACAGCTCAAGGGAAGTTTGTTGTCCTTGGTCCACATCCGCCAACAAGGTCACTCCATTCCTTTTTTTGATGGCAAGCTTGAGGTAAGAAAAGCATCTGACCACTCACTTGTCATGAGGGGAATAGAAGAAGAAAGGCTTCTCAAGTTGCAAGGAACATCTGCTCATGCACAACATTTCTCATACAATTCTCATCATGAAGAAGGTACACTTCCATCAAGTTTATTATGGCATGCTATATTTGTACATTTGAACTATGACAGCCTCCGCTTGTTGAAGAAAAATGGTGTTGCTGGTTTGCCTACAATTCCTAGGAAATTTAAGCAATGTGATGCTTGTATTCTAGGAAAGCATAGCAAACAGTCTTTTCATGAATCACATCCAAGAGCACATAGAAAACTTGAACTCATTCATTCAAATTTATGTGGTCCAATGCCTGTTCCTTCTGCAAATGGAAATAAATATATGATGACATTTATTGATGACTACACAAGAATGTGTTGGGTTTATTTATTGAAGAACAAATATGATGCTTTTCAAACATTCAAGAACTTTCATACATGGATTGAAAATGATGCACAATCTCATATTGGCTCTATTCACACTGATAATGAAAAATAATACACTTCAAATGAATTTGAAAACTATCTTCACCAACATGGGATCAAACATAAAACAAATGTTCCTTATAATCCCCAATAGAATGGAGTAGCTGAAAGAATGAATAGGACAATCTTAAACATGGTGCACTCCATGATTGTAAAAATTATGTTTTGGGCTAATGCAATTCTATGTGCTATATATGTAAAGAATAGATGTCTATCTAATGCTATTAGAAACAAGACTCCTTATGAAATGTGGTATGGGCACATTCCTTCGGTAAAGCATCTTAGGGTCTTTTGTTCCACATGTTATGCCTTGATACCAAAGATACATAGAAACAAGCTTGGTGCAAGAAGTCGTAAGTGTATCTTCCTGGGGTATTCAAACACCTCCAAAGCATACCATCTCTATGATGAAGTTAATAAAAAGTTTGTTGTATCTAGAGATGCAATCTTTCTTGAATCATCCAAAACTGACAATGTTGTTTAGCGGCAACTTGATCGCTTGGATAGATTCGCAAATACAAAATCATTTCAAGAATTTGATAATCATATTCCACATCTTGAAGCGGGGCTTCCTATACTAGATCAACCCATGGAATCTTCTTCTGAAGCACTCTCTCCTCGCATGAAACTCCAACAACGGATGATACTTTGAGTGATGTGATTAACAGAATTGGGAGACTCAATCTTGATTCGGTCCCAACTCAATAAAAGCTACAGCCTGGACCATCTCAAAAAGGTCCCCCAAAGTGGTTAACGAAGACACTTGAAAGTGTTCATCCTGATGAGGTTGGAAAGACAAGAACTAGAAATTCAACCCAACAAAATGGAGGTGATGTAGATGACTCTAATTCACCTATTGATATGGATGTTTCTTATGATTATGAATTGAATTTTTCTATAGATTTTGAACCAAATTCTTTCAAAGAAGTTGCTTCTCATGATGAATGGAAAGAAGCAATGCAAAAGGAGTATGATGCCTTGATAAAGAATGGCACTTGGAAGCTGGTTGATCCTCCATTGGGAACCAAACCAATTGGTTGTAAGTGGGTCTACAAGAACAAGTATAAAGTTGATGGCTTACTTAACAAGCACAAAGCCAAGCTTGTGGCAAAGGGTTTTGCACAGAAGGAAGGGGTCTATTATGAGGAGACTTTTGCCCCCACAACAAAATGGGCTACCATCCGGACACTCTTTTCCCTAGCAGCTCAGAATGGTTGGAAAGTCCATCAAATGGATGTAAAAACTGCTTTCTGGAATGGAGATTTAAAAGAGAATGTTTTTATGTCCCAGCTTGAAGGATTTGCTATAAAAGGACATGAACATAAAGTATGAAAACTTGTGAAATCCTTGTATGGCCTCAAACAAGCAACATGAACCTGATATGAAAAGCTAACTGAGCATATTTTGAAACTCAATTTCAAACATTATGATCTTGATGATGTAACTTTGTTTGTCAAGAAGGTTGGAAAAACAATTGTATATCTTTTGGTCTATGTAGATGATCTTTTGATGACAGGGAACAATGAGAGCTACATTGCATCCATAAAGAAGGAATTGAGGAAAGGTTTTGAAATGATTGATTTGTTCTATGTTCATTACTATCTTGGAATTGAAGTAACTCAACATCTGAAGTCCATATTCCTTTCTCAAAATAACTACATTGGAGATCTGTTGAATAGGTTTGGCATGAATGAATGCAATCCTCTGACTACTCCAATGGAACAAAACTTAAAGCTCACATCTATTGAACAAAAAAAACTTGAGGATGCAACAAAGTATAGACAGCTTGTAGGAAGTCTCAACTACCTAACTACTACCAAACCAGACATTTCATTTGTTGTTGGAATCCTCTCCAAGTTTATGCAAAATCCTTGTGAGGGACATTGGTCTACTACAAAAAGAGTTCTAAAGTACTCGAAGGGAACTCAAGACTTTGGAATCAAGTATACACAGGTGGCGAATTTAGCTTGATTGGATACTTTGATTTAGACTTTGATGGAGACAAAGAAACTGGGGTATCTACCTTGGGTTATGTTATGAGTCTTGGATCAGGAGCTGTCTCTTGGATATCACACAAACAATCTGTTCCAGTAGATTCCACAACAGAGGCAGAATATGTGGTAGCAGCTAAGGCAACAAAATAAATTGTGTGGCTCAGGAAAATTCTAGAAGATTTGCAAGTAAAACAAGTACATTTGACTCCACTCTTGATTGACAATACCTCGGCAATAAAGTGTTCCAAGAACCCAAAGTTCCATGATCAAATGAAGCACATCAATAAAAATATCATCTCATTCGATATCATGTTAGGCCAAAACAATCCATCTTCGCCATTGTTCCACTAATGAGTAGATTGCAGACATCTTCACCAAAGCGCTTGGAAAAGAAAAGCTTGAAAGATTCAGAATGATGCTTAGACTCATCAACATCCCTTCAGATTAAGGGGGAGAATGTTGACACCTAATCATAGGGATTGGGTGAACAATTGTAATTAGTGTAAATAAATAATAGAGAAAATGGAGAGTCATCGGTAGATGAACTAAACAGTCACTCCTTCTTGTATATAATAATGCAACAACCTGAATGAATAATACGATTACATTTGAGAAGTTACCTCTTAGTTTGACACGCTTTGAAATGAAAAGAAAAAACATTTTTTTTTTTTAAAACAAAGTCAATATAGCTTATATGGCTCAATCCCAACAAAATTTAGGAGCCATATCAACATTATTTTCAAAGTCCCATTTTCGCTCTTATAGCCTGTTGTAGCGGCTACAGCCACCCTCCAAAATTTTGTCTTAGTTTTGTTTTGGAGCCTCTCTACCAACCATCCTCAGTAGCATGTCTTGCACTATCAAGTACATTAGTTTTAGTGGTTTTCTAAAAGCATGACAACTTGTGCATGTTTGCTTGTTTCACTCCCCTCACAAGCTGCTTCCCCAGACTTAGTCCAGCTGCTGGCTAAGCAGCACCCTTAAGAAATTGCGTAATTCTGAAGGGGAACCAGCCTTCCCTCCAGAAATTACACAAGCCTAACTGACAGCCTGGTGGACTTAGAAACTACGCAGTCTAGCCCAGCAGGACTAATCAACCCAAAAATTACATAATTCTGGGAAGAAGTCAGTTGCTCCTCCTGGAAATTGCGCAATCTCCCTAGGTAACTAGTCTGGCTCCTTCCTAGAAATGCCCAAATTTCTCCCTCAGGAAAGCAAGCTATTGCATGTGCCCTCAGGTTGACCAGTTCCACCTGGGACTGAGAAAACTTGACTTGCATGCATGGGATTCCTTTTCCTGAAATAGAAAAAAAAACATGCAAAAAAACAACCCTAGATTTTAGTCAACTATTTTTAGCAGCTGGAGGTTACATGCAAAGATTGTTTTAGAAACCTTCCTCCAAGTGTTGCCTTTTCCTAGATTTGTGGCATGTGCATCATGAGCTTCAAACTTATTTATTCAACATTTTAGAGCTCACTTCCTCACATTGATCTTGGAGATCTGACATCCCACAACACATCCAAGTGTCTTCAACACATCTAGCTCAGCTATTTTTGGGTAAGTCCACTTAACTTGTTTTTTGCAACATTTGTGTCACTTTTTGTGTTTTGGCTTGTGTGAGTTTTGTCTGCTTGATTTATATGAATGCTTTTTGTCATTTGCATGCATATTAGCTTGTGCTAGCACTGTTGAGGTTTTCATGTTATCACATGCATGACATTGTTTTGCACAAACGGTCATTGATTCGATTACTCGCTTCACACACATGCATGTTGTTCCATTTTCTCAATCTTGCATTCATCGTTTGCATGCACCATCATTCACTCCTACATACGCTCAGTATCGCCATGGATTCACCTCCACATTTCCTTTCAATTTCCCATCGATGGGTCTGGGTAGCCTTGACCCGAACTTTGCCTCACCAAGACAGCATTGCACAATTCTAAGAGGGAAGGCTTTGCCTTCCTCCTAGAAAATGCGCATTTCTACCTAGTGATTGTCCTCTAGTCTTGCATTGCACAATTCTAAGAGACAATGACTATTGGCCCAGAAAATTGTTCAATGCAGTCCCAGTAGCCAGCAGGCCAGACTGGATTGCACATTGCACAATTCTAGTAGCCAACCAACCTCCAGACAGTTCAGACTGCCTTTTACGCAGTTCGATGGCTAGTCTCTCGGCCTCCCAGGAAAAATTGCACAATCCTTGCAAGTCAATCCCCAAGTATGTTGCATGTCATTCCTCAAGTTTATTTTGGTTTTAGCCGAAAGATTTCTTGGCATGCATGTCCCCTTGTCTCTAGGTCTAGTAGGTGTTTGTCTACCTCTCAACAGTTTAGGATCAATGGCCTCTAAGAGATCAGGAGCAAATGAAACTGATGGAAGTGCAACTGGAGTAGTAGTTGAGCGAGTGTCTATACGTTTGCTGACCTATGAAGACACCAAGCTGATTGTAGACAAGGACATCAAGCTAAAATGGAAAGAGGTCAACAATGCATTTACAGGTACATTTGGTGAAGATCTCGAAGACTACCAAATCTTTATGAACATTCACAAGTTCGACTTGTACCAAATTTCATGTAGGTATCCTGTGTTCCGATGTGCGGACTTCATATGTTAGATTGTCTCGTACATTGATCCTGAGACAATGACATTGCGCAGTGTCAGCAGGACGAAGATTGCTACCTTCAGGGCACAGGATTATGAACAAATATACCATATGTTGAAGTCAATAATCTCCATGGAGACATTATTCAACATACCCAGCAGCAATGCCAACTCCAGGGATAACTTGAAGAATTGGGGTAAAGGAGCCAACCAAATTCAGGATGACACCCAACCAAGTTTACAAGATGAAGATACTGCGAAAGGCATATCAATACTTGGTCATATTTTCATGTTGCTTGTATGGCCAAGAGAGCACAGAAACCTTCCCACAAAGTTGGGTGATCACGTTGGACCAATTGGCCAGTGAAGGCAAAGAATGCAACTAGTCCAACATGTTCGCTCACAAGCTTAAGGAATAGGTAACAAGAGCTCAACAGCTGCCCAAAGGTTAGCAAACAAAAATCTACATGCTCGCCTACATCTTGGATGCAATCTGTGCCCACCAAGAGTTCTCATGCTTGAAGTGGACATGGACATCAGAAAAGACCTCTTTGAACACTTATTGTAAAATGTTGTCTGAATGCAGATTTAGAGGATTTATCACAAAGTTGTCAGATCATTTTGTCACCCCGGTGTACAAGATGATATTTGAGTATGATCCACCTTGCATGTCAAAGGCAACAATGGAGGCACTGATCGACATAACTGACTGTTATGTCTCACCATCTGGCAACTTCATATGGATGTACAGTGTGGAGAAGCCTCCAAATGTTTTGCCAAAGTTTTCCATGGAAAAGCTCATCATGCAAGAAGTATCATACCACATCTTGGCGGGACTGTCATCTAGGCTACACGGGAAGAAGAAGGCACCTTGGCTTGCTCTTCTGTTGTGGATTGGGTTATACGAGATACGAAATTTCAAGCATGCAGATGTTGAAGCAGAGGAAATCAAGAAATATCCATTCGATGCCCAAAGCTACAATCTGTATGACCCACATTGTTTTGTAAAAGATCACTGCGTGAGAGTACAGTTTCAGTGGATCCACGGGGCATGTCATTGGGCTGAGGAAGACCCATGGAGATATTGTTATATCTTATCCAGGCCCAATGAATTGGTCGACATCGCTATGGACTGGTTAATGAAGCAACATCCAGGACAACACCAGCACCAGCAGGAGTAGAGGTAAACATATCGGCGTGCGACAAAGGCAAGAGGAAGATTGTTGACAACATGGAGGCAAAGCAAAGCTACAAGTTCAAATCAGACCCACTTGTACAGAAAGCAGCTTTGGCAATAGAGGCAAAGAGGCAAAAATGCAATAGGAGGAACGCACAAAGGAAGAGAGAAAAACAAAGAATGGAGGAAATAGAGAAGGAGTTGCATGAGTTGAAGGAGAAACTTCAGAAGGAACAGGAGCTACATAGGAAAGAGAAGGAAGCGTAGCAAGAAAAGGTACAACAGGTGGCACGACATGTACAGATAGATGAAACTGTGCCCGTACAGGTAGTTGACTCATCCGAATAGATGGCACCAAGCAGGCAGGGTGAGGAGTCGCAGGAGCAGGACTTTTCTCAAGAGATTGAACAAGAGCTTGAGCAGATGGATACATATATGGAGCAACAGGAGTTAGAGCAAGACATTGACCTCATGCCTTACCACCAAGAGGTCGACTCACTAGCTTCACCAGATCCAAAAGCAGAGCAAGTCCCAAGTGACCAAGGAGACAATGAGATCCTTGGAGACAATCCAGGTGGAGAGATGCACAACATATCAATTGACGAGTCACAAAATAGAGTTGTGCAATCTCGCAGAGTGTCTACTCTGGATGACAACACATCTCCTATGTAGATTGAGGAATGAGTGATCATGTCAGATGTGCACAAGCATCCAACAATATTAGCTAATGCTACCAGAGCATATGCTGAAGCCACCAACTCGAGTGTTTGCTTCTTGATAGCTGAGAACAAGCGAATGGCTAAGGATCTACAAACGACCAAGCAAGGAGGAGAACTAGTTACAACATCCACCCGAGTAGAGTTGAAGAAGGCAATATTGGATGAAGCATTTTCCCTTGAGACAATCACGTAGGCGTTGTATTCCAAGTTTGGTACCATGCATAAAGCAGTTGTCCATCTCAATGGTTGGCAGCATCGATGTGCTAGGAGAGCATGTATATTACCAAACGTGCATGTTGTTGTTGATTACATGCAAACATGGAGAATGAGATATAAGGGAGACTCGTTACACTTGCCCAAGAGGATAAAGCCCAGAGTGGTCGAAGTGAAGGCACGCATCCAGAGTCTTACCCGGAACTATGAAGATCTCCCACATCTCATCACTAGTTTGTAGGCTTCCCATGCATGGGTATTTAGGAGTATGGATGTTGTTGTGCGCACACATGCGATCACATCTATTGGGATACTCACTGAGGCAAAGACAAAGGCACAAGTCCGACTAGAGCTTGACTCATACTTTGATGAGTTGATGCACATAGCCACGAGCCCAGACTTGGTGATTAGTGCAGACACCATGCACCAATATGTTGATGCTCCATCCGCACTCAAGACAATGATGTGCATGCTATTAGATGAGTTGGATAGAGAAGCCTGAGCAGTGTACCATGAGGTATTGTTCTGTACCAAACTCTAACATCTTCATCTAAAGAATCCATGAGCAATTTCGTTTTCACATCTTCAATAACAATACCCTGTTGTTCCATGCATTCATAAAAATCCTAGAGGTATTGGTCCGACATTCTATCTGTGTTTCTACTGAATGTAGGAAAATAGGTATACCATTCATGAACTGAAAGGACATCATGGGGATAACCAACAACAAATATAAAATCTAGTGGGCCAAATTTGTTGGCCAAGAACGCAGGAATGGCCATTTTGAAAACATCTTTAATTGAGTGATCTCAAGTTCATATGTAGGGGAAGTTTTATGTTGCTTAGCATCAGAGCGATTATGCGGCTATTGAAAGCCAGGATGACAAAATACGTATATAGACAATGGAGTCACCAAGGAATTTATAATAAGATTCAAATAGTGGAGTCGCCAAGGTGAGAGATATTCAACCCACACTTCAATTCTCACCTGATAGAAGGGAATCTAAAAATTGTCGTACCCAGGGAAAACTATTTTGATACGTTCCCATGCAATGACGCCAAAATGATGTTGTATATTTTTCTATCTCCTATCACACAAGTGCTTGAGAAGATATATAATCCTCCTAGAGACAACATCTGGGTTGATAGGAGACCAGTGCCTAGGGAATTTGAGAGGAGTGCTTTTGAAGATTATTAGTAGGGATTTCTGTTGCACTCCATGTGTCACATAGTTTGAAAAGAAATAATTTAGTGGCTTGGTTCAATAGTCCATCATCAAGGTAAACTCAAGCAAACACATATATATAAATACTCAAGGGGTAAATATGGCTAATCTCAAAGAGAAATGTCTTGGTTCTAGTGACTGACACACAACAATAGGCAACTTAAATTTTTCATTGTAGTATAGATAAGCGAGAGGAAGGGAAGGAGAGAAATCGATGCAGAAGGTTGGACATAACACAAAATACAAAGCAACAATACCTAGCATAAGTATGGAAGAGTGAGGACTCGATGCAAATGCAGAAAGAGTGGAGAGCGAATTAAGGTTTTAAGATCTATAATGCCTCATGAATACATTTTTCACCAAATAACATTAAGTAAATCTGTGCACATAACATGTATTGTAGGCTATTAAATAACACAAGTAAATATGTAGTTAACACAGGTACTATTACTACTTAGCAACAAATATATAACCATGAATGAGAGTGATACCAAAAACTTCATTACACTATTTCATATGAGGAAAGACATACATCAAGTGATAAACAAAGGGGAAACATACCGCGCATTTCTCTAATTCAAATTAACAAAACAATTTCATTAACCTTCAAGATGGAGTCCCAATCATCAGTCAGTTACATTTAGCATTGTATATCTCAAGCCCCTCGTGAACAAGCAAATTGAACTAATGTGGAACGACAGAATTCCAGCCTCTTGGATGCAGAATTCAAGAACTCGTGTTAAGTGTTTCTTCTGACTCATCCATCTCTTACGTCTCTTTATTACACTATCAAAGTGAAATATGCCCAATAAAATTTCCATAATGCTATATTGGAGCTTTGTCTTATTGGAACTCTTACTCTTAAAGACATTACAAAATAACGAGTTTTGATGTCCTTGGCCCCTTTTGTTTAGCCCCTTTCTATTTTATTCCATGGGACCGAGGCTCATGACCTACCACTTAGCATTGAGGTGCTAAAGCATTTCGAATCTTGTCAGCAACCCTTTTACCTTTGTTAAGATCTCAATACCCCTCGTTCTTTAAGTTCTTCTAGACTACGCGTTGGCCAAATATCGAAGCCCCTTGAATCAGAGGTTTCCAATTAGGGAAATAACATGGGAGTTGTGACATTCTAACTCTATAATATGTCAACCTCTGATATGACATCACCATTCCACATGGCACTTTATGAGTGATGACACGTGTCACCCAGATTTTCTCCCTTAAACCCCTTAAAATGCCAAAACTGGCTGCCACATGTCCTGATGTACCGCCATGTCATGCTAACGTCAGATGCCACTGTAGCTTTATCAAAACCAATCATATGACGACATGTGTCTTTATTAGAGCCAATCATATTCTGCCATGTGTAGCTTATCAGAGCCAATCATATGTTTCCACCTGCCATGCTAGAGGAGAGAGAAAAAGGCCCATTCACCTTTGGTTTTGTGAGGAAATCCTTTGTTATTCATTTTCAGTGCTCCCTAGAAGTTTTTAATTCTATCAAAACATTTCCCATGTTGCAATTTTTTAAAGGTTCACATGTTCATAAGTTTTGATGTTGTGATATTGTGATGCATCAATATTCTGTTGCTTTGATGCTACAATGTGTTGGTACGCCCGACCTCGAATATGCAATTGCTGATATTCCTTACTGCGATGTATCTAACCTCTAATATGTGATTGTTAATATCTCTCAACCTCCTATATTGCGATATTTGATATCCTGGTATGCCTTCACAAGGATTCAGTCCTTGAAAATTCAGAAGACCATAACTTTTGATCTAGGAGTCCATTTTTGGACTTACACATATCGTTGGAAATCTTGTTCAAAGCACTTTCCAATGGAGAGGGTTTGATTTGGGCTTTGAGTCCTTTTGAGGCTTGTAAGATGACTTCAAAATTCTCTTCTAATTTACTATTTGGACAACTGAAAACACATTTTGCAGTAACTGACAAAACAAGGGATGGTTAAAGGATTGTTGGCCATTGAATTTTCAACTAGTGTTTGTAATGGATGTGCTTTTCGAAAGCATTCACAAGACAAGTTCGAGAAGGGGCATGCATGGAGAGCCTCTTCACCTTTGGAGCTTGTACATAGTGGTTGCATGGGTCCATTTCCAGTACTTTCGATGAGAAACTCAAGGTATGTGTTTTCATTTATAGATGATTACATGAGATTCACTTGGGTTTACTTCTTGAAACTCAAGTCTAAATTTTTTCAACATCTAAATATTTTCAAAGCATGAAGAAAATCAGTCTAGAAAGTTCATCAAGATACTCCCCACCAAAAATGGGAAGGAATATGTTAACAAAGATATCAAGAATATTTGTAATGAAGCATGAATATAGTTGGAACATACAATTCCTTACACTCCGTAGCAAAATGGGGTGGCTGAAAGGAAGAATAGATCTTTGAAAGAGATGGATAATTGCATATTGCATGCAAGATCTCTTCCATCAAAATTGGGGGTTGAAGATATCAATTGTACCTCATACATCCATAATAGATCTCCTTGTAAATAAGTTACTAGAAAAACACCTTTTGAGGCTTCGACTGGCATGCAACCTAAAGTCAGTTATTTCCACATTTTCGAATCTCGAGCAAGGGTTTGCATTCCTATAGTGAAGAGAAAGGATTTGGAGTCTCAGAGTAAGGAATGCATTTTTGTTGGATATTCTCATGAAGTTAAAGGGTACAAATTGTTTGATATTAACACTGAAGTGCTCTTTATCGAAAGGAGTGTAAAATCTGAAGAAGATGCTTTGCATGCACCAATAGATGAACCTATTACAAAGTTTCCCTCGCCATTAATTGATGAGTATGTAGATGATACATTAGATCAAAATTTTGATCTAGATGATAGGTTTCATGTGAAACCTATTGGACCACTAGTTGTTGACCATCGAGATCATACTTCCTCATGTAGTTTGAAACATTCTCAGCCACTTTTAGCACAAAAATGGCACAATGTGAGTGATCTCCTAGATGATCCTGCCACTATACCTCAGTTTGAGGAAGATCCACAAACACTCTTAGCTATGGAGCCATGCATGCGCATGCACTCTTATATGATGCATGCATCTAATCCACAAACTTATGCAGAAGCAGTTGTGCATCCTAAATGGAAAGCAACGATGAATGAGGAATATAACTCTCCCATTGAGAACCAGACTTGGGATCTAGTTCCACTACCTTCCAATCGTAAATTTGTTAGGTGCAAGTGGGTTTACGGACCAAGAAATCAGCACATGGCCAAGTTATTCAATATAAGGTACTGTTGGTGGTGAAAGGTTTTTAGCAGGTACATGGTGTTGACGATGATGAGACTTTTGCTTCAATGGTAAAAATGGATTCCATTGAACTATCTCTCCATTGCAGTAGCAATAGGATGGGAGGTGCATCATATGGATGTGAAGAATGCATTTCTTCACGGTGATCTCAAGGAGGAAATCTACATGGAGTAGCCACATGGATATGTGCAAAAATCATCTCTCTCATATGCAGCCTAAAGAAGTATCTCTATGGTGTCAAGAAAACATCTAGAGCATGGTATGCAAATATGGATTCCTATTTTTTATCTCAAAACATTCTATGCTGCAAATCAAATTCCAATGTTTATTTTTTGAAGAAAATTGACTCCTTATTGATCATAGTACTCTATGTAGATGATATTTTGATAACAGGTAGTTCAACTTCTGCCATTCCTAAGAATAAAACTAAATTGCATAAGTGGTTTTCTATGATAGACATGGGCTTTTTGAATTTCTTCCTTAGACAAGAGATCAACCATAGTGGTTCTGGGATTGAAATTTCTAAACCAAAATATGTTAGAGATCTTTTGGCTTGATTTCACATGAGTGACTACAAGCCAACAACCATGCATTATTATAATTTTTAAAGCTTGAGAATGGAAAAGACACACCATTGGTTGATTTCACATTGTACTTTCATCTTGTGGGAAGTATTTTCTATCTTACTCACTCCTATCTTGATCTCTCATATTTTGTAGGAGAACTTTCCAAATACATGTAAGAGCCACATGAGTTACACTGGAAATCTGCAAAGCACATCCTTCAATATGTCCAAGGGATAATCACTCAGTGGGATTCATTATGCATCAAATTGTTATTTGGATCTCATTGGGTCCACATATTCAGATTGGGTAGCTGACAACATTGATCGCAAGTCCGCCTCTGGTTATGTACTTAGTTTGATATTTGGCCCAATTTGTTAGTCAAGCAAGAATCAAACCACCATTTCTTTATAACCAGTAGAGGTTGAGTTCATAGGAGAAATGAATGCCACTATTTAAGCCATTTAGCTGCAACATTTCCTATCTGAGCTTGGTATCAGTGTTCATCATCTAACTATCATTTTCTATGATAATCAAAGTACACTAAAGTTTTGTAGAGATATAGTGCGACAGAAACAGAACAAACATATCGAGATCCACATGCACTTCATTAGAGAACTAATTCGTGATGGGATTATCGATATTAAATACTGTCCCAATTCCGAGAAGACTGCTGATAGTTTCACCAAGACTTTCACTAAGAAAAAGTTTTGATTTCTGCAAGATCTTCTTGGGGTGAAAGACATGATTGCCTAGTAGTTGTCTTTTCTCTACCTTCTGCATTATATTGTGAGAGGCGGTTTTCTTCCCACTGGGTTTTCGCTCTTTCCTCTTTTCATGCATTGTATATGGGTACCTAAAATGGCCTTCTTGTTGGGACTCATTCATTTTGTATCACACTCAACTAAGTTATGTGCTTAAGGGGGGTGTTGGTGTGCATGCACCTAGTTAGTCTTAATTAGATTTAGTTCAACTCTAGTTATTGCATGTGATGTGCACTTGGCTTTAGTTAGTTAACTTGAGTGCTTACATGTGGTGTGCACTCGGATTTAGTTAGTTAACTCGATTTCTTACATGTGGTCTGCACCTGACTTTAGTTAGTTAACTCTAGTGCTTGCATGTGGTGCATGTGCACATTAACAGAACATAAAGCACACTTAGCTTCAGTTAGCTTTAATTATCCATAGTTATTTCATGTAAAACTAAGCTTAACTTATTTTCTTTACGGATTGATTCTCAAAACCAATATTGTGTAATCAAAATCATTCTCGATTCCAATTTTCTTTTTCAATCTCTTGCAAGTTTGTGCAATTATTCTTCAGCTATATTTGTATTTGTGCTCTAATAATTTTACAACATTGCAATAATAGTCTCAAAGTTTTAACTCACAGAAACATGGAAAATCAATACTTTTTGTGATTAGAGAAGGAACACATGAAATTTGAAATTAATACCTTTAGTGATAAGAGAAGGTAGGTATGAAATTCAAAATGCATTTTGGGATGAAGGGCACATTCTCATGATTCTAATTCATGAGATGGTTTAACAATGTTAAAGTGAAAAATTTGTGGTAATATCCACCCAAGTGAGGGGATGGATGAATAACCTTAAATGTGTGTGATAAGAAAGTTTGAAGACTATCCTTGTCCTTGTCAATGGATATGCAAACCATCTCTCCTTTCTACCAACACTGAATTCAGGGGATGAAAGATGTGGTTTTCACTTATCATCATAACTAGGTCGACATGTCATATTTTTTAGCCTTTACATTAGCTGGACAACTTACACAAGTTTGAGGAGGGAAAATGTTTCATGTAACAGATGACTGCAACCATTAACCAATTTATAGCCAATTTTCATCATTACTTTTTTAATAAATTAAAGTCAGTAAAGGATATACGAAATAGAAAAACCATTCTCATACTTTCCATATTGTACATGGAATCATGTATTAGATGAAGAATATTCTGAGATTATAAATAATCCATACCATTCATAATTTAAAGATTTGAAATTACTCATGCTCAATTATTTTAAAGATTTGAAATACCTCAAACCGAAATCCAATAGAGGCCATGCCTATCCATATAATAAAATTATAAATTATTGTTTTTAG
>APFE030912381.1:77510-94472 GCA_000404065.3 Pinus taeda | reverse complement strand
GGAAGTATAGATTGAGTAAACTTCCCCAAATTTGGGTGTTGAGTTTGAATAATGGGAAAGGGTGTACATTAAATTATTCATATACAATTTCCTATCTAGAATAATAATCCTTTGAATTAAAATATCACAACATCTCTGGAAACAATATTTGTTAATTCATATTTAAATTTTTTCTCATGTAAAGGAGTGGCTGTTATTGCCTAAAAATTATCACCTAGCCATTTCTTACTAGGTTGATTGAATTACACCATGTAGGATGGGTTTTTACACATTATAACCCACTGAATTAGCATTATGATGCAAGTTTTGTCATTGATGAAAACTCACTCACAGGTCAATTTAGTTTTGATAAAAGGAAACTCATAGTACAAAAGGAATATTTAGAGGTAACAGGGTAGTCATACAAAAGAACAAGAAGATGGAACTAAGATCTGTTGATCAGAATAAAGAAGGTGAAAGAAAAGGTTGATGTAAAGAAGTTTAAGATGTATACGTAGGTCCACTTAGTCAAAACAACATATACATGTTAGTTCATAGAAAAAAATGAGTGTATATGTGTACACACACTCTCACAAGAGGAAAAGCGTGTACAGGTTGTAAAATAAAGAGTAGAGAATACCAGGGGTCAATACCATGGTATTAGCCCACAATATTGAGTGGAGTAACAACTATTTGATCTTGCCCAAGAATACCATGGGTCACTAAGTGGTTTTGGTCCAAGGTATTGAGAAAGGGCAAAAACTATATATGGAGGAGACAATCATAAGGCCAAGTGTGCAAGTGAATGGGTTTCTAAGGAATACTTCTATATGAAGTATATTTTATGTTGCAGGGGCCATGTTGGTGTTTTGATCTGAAATATTTATGTGCACCTTGAATTCAATATTGGATTAGGATCAGGAGACCTGAAATGAATTATCATTGAATGATCTGATATTAGTTGGGCTAGATGTGATTATGTACACTTGTTTTATTCTTTAAATGTCACAATCTGGGTTTGTCTAAAGTCTGGAATTACAACAAAGTTATGAGCCAATATTTGTAGATTTGTATGTTGGTTCATCTCGGTAAAAGAATGTGTACATGTAGGTTCTACTCTTCAAAGTATCCTATACAAAATAAAAGACTTTTTCTTCAAATATGACTGATCTATCCGATTAGTCCTATTGTTTTAGTGTTGTCTGTCAATGAAGTCTTCTTAGATATGAGTGTAAAATTAAATGCATAAGGAGTTTGGTATCTGATTGATTGATTGTATAAGTGAGAAGGGTGATCTCTACTACTTCCTATGTAAAGCTCTATAAATAGATAGCAGATGGTCAGTAATTGTTGGTTGGTACAAACTTGATTCAGAAGTTTTATGTTTTAGCAGTTTTGAAGGTATACCTAGGTTCGATTACAGGAAGTAATGTATACACAGATATTGGTTTTAGTAAAGTTGAATATAAATTTTGATGCATGATTTTTGAGATTACAGCTGGTTCTGAATGATGATTCAGGTGTCTGGTTTCAACATAGTGTTCTGGTGATAGTGATCGAATTGTTCAAATTAACTGAATGTTGGTTGATGTAGATTAAGTTTCAAAGTATGATGGGTTCGGTATGAAAATTTGACGAAATGAGGCCTTCATGTGTATTATTGTGTACCAAGAGCATCTAGTCTGAAAATTTGTGAAATGTGGTCCTTGGAGGAAGAGAGAAGCTTATATCATTTTGTAGGCCAACGCCTATGTACTAGCAATCACATTGGCTAGTACAAGAGCTAGCAGGGTTCTGCGTATTGGTATGAGTCTGCACCAGTACAATATTGTAAATATATTTTCTTATTATTGAAAGAAGATAGAGATGATAGTAGCAGGTGGTTTTCACCCACATTGGGTTTCCACCTTAAATCTTGGTGTTCAAGTGTGTTGCTTATGTGTGATGGTTTATCTTTTTTACTGCCCTACTTAATAAGTTATTGATGCACTAGTTAAAGATCAACACATAATAAATTGCCTAAATCACAAGTTTTCTAGGTGTACGCTAGTTTCTATAATTATAGTTCCGTGTACAGAATAGTTCACTTCACAGAAGTAGCGTATATAAATCTATTTGAGAAAAGAAAAAATTTTGATTAGATAATACTAATTCACCCCCTCCCAGTATTATTTCCAACAATTGGTATCAGATTAGGTCCTTCTGAAGAAGCCTGATCGCTTGAAGGAATATCTTTCAAGATGAATAATCACGAAGACATGGGATCCATTAGACCACCAACCTTCAATGGAAGCAACCTAGTATATTGGAAAATAAGAACTAGAGACTATCTACAAACACTTGGAGAAGATGTTTGGGAAATTGTAGAAGAATGATATCAATTTCCAGTAGTAATTCCTATAGACTCTGTAGGTAAGAAGTTATATGAAATCAATGCCAAAGCTGTCAATAAATTATTCAAAAGCTTTTCAGTATTAGAATTTGTCAAAGTCATGATACTCAAGACAACCAAAGAAATATGGGACAAAATCATTCAAAGCTATGAAGGAGACTCTTAGGTAAAATGTGTTAAGCTTGAAACTCTTAGAATTCAAAATGAAACTCTTAAGATGAATAGTGATGAGAGTGTTGTTAATTAATTCTTACATATAGATGAGATTGTTAATTGTATGAAGAATCTGGGTGAAGAGATAAAGGAATTTACATTAGTGGACAGAATTTTGAGATCTTTGTCTTCTAAATTTGAGTCAAAAGTGTTTGCCATAGAGGAAAAACAAGATCTTCAAACTATTACAGTGACTCAACTCCATGGAATCCTAACAGCATTTGAAATGAGAAAAGGAGGTCCATCAGATATGAGAGAAGTCACTTTTAAAGAATCAACAAGGGGAAAAGAAAAGTAGGAGCACAATGAATCATGATACATTTCAGAAGAACAGGATGAGGTAAATTTTGTCAAGAAGTTTTAATGAGGTTCCAGAAGATTTAGAGGTAAGATACTGTTAGGTTCCTATACCAATAGGTTTCATCTTTCATGATTGATAGTGGAAGGGCTAAATATGTTCATCATTACAGGCTGCAAAGGTTTCATATTTTGTGTACATACTAGGAAAATTAAAAAATGAAAAGAGGGTATGCCTTAAAAGAACAATCAAAAGGCAAGAAAATAAAATGGTCAAAAGAATAGTGAAAATGAACCCCAAACTAAAGACCAAGAAAGTGGCCAGTCAAAATGCCACTACTATCTTTTGGCAGTGTCACACTCTACAAATACAGATGCTAATCATACTTGATGGATGGCCCAATAGTCTAATCTGGGCCATGCCATGTTTAAATTTCTTGTTACAGAGTTGAGAATGTTTCCTGTCCAAACAGCTCAAGCTTGGCAGATGACTAGCTAGGTAGAGAAATGAAGGAGCCCAACTGCTTAATATAGGTCCTTGGAAGAAATAAGGGTACATTTAGATAGGAGGGCAGTCAAAAGAAAAAGAGAACAATCAGGGTCTGCTAATTCAAGTGCGCCCACTTCAAGTGAAGAAAAAATGTTAGGATTACTAGGTTGGGTAAGTAGTGCAAGGTTGCAGAAATGAAGGGCCATCACCAGTTGGCTTATCAAGAGCAAGACTCATTTCATTTAGGGTATTGGCACCATGGCAGAGGTTTGAGGACACAATAATGGAAGCACGTCTAATTTCCCCCTTTTTTCCCAAACATCATTTATTAAAATCCCCCAAGGACCTTGGGATTTGCTCAAGTGTCCTGCTCCACTTCATTCCATGACAAAGTACCAGTTCAAACTATGAAGTTCAGTCAAGGGAAAGAAGCCACATTTTTTGTGTAAAAAACTTTATTCTCAATTCCCTCATCCTCTATTCCTAAGTTTTTCTCCTTAAAAACTTAGCATTTGCCCCTATACATTCACCTCACAATGTCATATTAACAACTAATGTATTATCTAGCTCCCTAAGCATTCCCCTTCCCTAAATTCTACAAATATCTATGTAAAAATCCCAAAAGGTCTATGTAAATACCCTCCTCCCAGCAATATAGCTATACAGTCATGATTTGGGGAATACTAACCCACCAGGGGTTAATATTAACCCTCCACTACCCTGAACTATGGGTTTTTGTTAAAAAACTTTTGCTAAAAATCAAAAAATCAAAATCCCCGCCCTCATTAACCCTTCCTACCCTTTTTCCGTGCTAAAGGTTTGTGTTTGTAATGTTTTTTAATTAAAACAATTATAAACTAACCCGAAACCCTAAAGTTAAAACCCACCCCCGCGCGCGATTTATTTAAATGATTATTATAATCGGCGGGTCCCCTCGGCAATAAACGATTGTCTCATCATATTTGCCGCCATCCATTCGATTGCCAACCTCATGGATCTAACGATTGGCGGTCAATCTCACCTGAAAGCTGCCCGATGTTTTGCATCCGGGGGATTGGCGGTTTCACTGCCGTACCCCCGCCACACATCAACCTCCCGCATTGTTCAGAACCCCCCCCCTCATACCACTTATCGCCCAGGGGTGCTCCGGGGAAACCACTTACCGCCTGCCCCCTCTCGCTGATGTCACACCCACGTCAGCATGACATCAGCACCCTCGTCCGCCCCGCTGCTCCATGCCGCCTCCATGTCGTCCATCCACCCACATGAACTGCCAACGTGTCACCGTCACCTAGCCACCCACATCAGCTGCCACGTCACCCTGTCGTACCCGGACCCATCGATGATGTCACGCTAACGTCATCGCCGAAAAGGCGCAAAAAGGGAAAAATTGCATAAAAAGTCGGGAAATGACTGTTTAATGTCATTTTAACTTACCATTTTCAGAGCGTTGTGCATGCGGAAGACGTCGTTTGCGGCCGAAACTGAGAATTTGTCCACCAAAGCTATTGCCGCCCTCAAAGTTGACTCAAATACCTGCAATTGTTCCAACTTGACAACTCCTACATCGAAAAATCTAGGTATTTGCCGCAAGCGACCTACTTCACCCATATTTCTCCCATTTTTCTCCTAATTTCCTGTAAAAAACTCTGCAAAAGATCCTCACAGTCAAATTATCCACTGAAACTACCCAAAAACTTGGTAAAATCCCTGCACCACAAAGCTCTGCAAGAAACTCGTGCCCTTCTGCGAAATTCACCATGAAAAACTAAGTTTAGAAGCCGAGCTAACGGCTAAAGCCCATGTAACTGCACACTCATCCCTGTTATCAGAATTCCCTTTGAAAAACCAACTAATTAGCTCAACACACTCTGGTTTCTTCCAACAGAGTGCCCCACAGTTTATCAACCCCGTAAAAAGTTTCTTCTTACTCTCAGAACTTCTCACTCTCAAAAAACACAATTCAGTAGGCAGTCCTCAGCCTCTGAAGTAATCCTAAGCTCAAGTAAAACATCCAATAAACTTCAGACATGGCCACTCCATCTGCTCTAGATGTTGCTCCTATCAATCCACCCAGTAAGGAGCTTGAAGCTATGCCACTTGTAGACAGTGATTTCCTCATTGCAGATTTTGTGGCAGAGAGGAACCATTTACAAACCTTCTGCCAGCTAAGGAACAGTCACTTGGACAACAGTGACATGTATGGCATCTGGGAGTCTAATCTGCCTACCTGCTTCTTGCCATCTGTAAATATCTTTCCTGAAGTCATTCACCTCTATGCAGAAAATTATGACCAAAAACTCAGAGCTGTAAAGTCTCCATCTGGGAGCATCCTCTTTTACATAACACCCGATTCCATCAATCAGATGCTTAATTACAAACAAACCCAACTGCTATACCCTTTTTCCATAAAGTATTTGCTGGATGAGGGCTCCAAGCTCTCTAGCATGGACATTGCTGCAGTTGCCAAAACTTTCATGAGAGCAGACTGCCAGCCTTTTAGGCCACCTCCTTTCCCATATGCAAATTTCAATGAGGTAGGAAAGCTGCTTGTGGACATGATATCCTCTGTCCTAGGGTTCTCCACAAATGAGCATGTTGATGAAACTCTTTTGGTCTTGTTATCTGTATATAGCCTAGGGAAGCCCCCTGCTATAAAATACAATTATGCCAAGTTTATTGCCAACAAGATACATGACCAACTGGTGAGGCTAGACATGGAAGCAATACTCAAATATTCATCATACATCTATCACCTCTTCATGTACTATCAGATCGATTGCTTCCAGTGCCACATCAAGAGATTGGATTCACAGGGTTAGAGGAGGTCTGTCATCTTCTGGTCTCCAGTTTTCCATCAAGTCCAGAACTCTCCCTACTCCTACTGTGAATTTATTGACCAATTTGTCTATCCAGTCACATGGCTCTTGAAGAGGACTCCTCCTGCCAGATTGTCCAAAGATATGCAGAAAATTTTACAGCAGTCCAGGAATTACAAAATAGGTGATTGGTATTTATACCAAAATCACACAGTCATCAGGATCTATGACTGTGAGCTCTGTCCTTACAAGCTCCCAAGATATGTGCCTATGAGATTGTTTGCCTTGGAATACTATAGGAAACTCATCAATTCTGACCTTACACACTTCCATAGTGCCAAGAAGAAAGCCAATCTCAAATTCAGAGACCACCTAGGCCCATTCATCATGAATAAGAAAGATGGTTGGCGAGAAGCTGACCAAATATTGGGGCAACAGCTTAAACTCAAAAGGAGCTTCTGGTGGGTCCCTTATGACCCTGAAGGCTTTATCAGTGCTAGGAGAGTCAAGTATAGGTTGCTAGACTATAAACATTGTCCATATCCTCAAATAGAACACTTTGCCAACCAAGATGAATGGGTGTCGAATACATTCATAGAGGAATTTACTCAGGAGGAGACAATGGAGCAAACTGTGAAAGATTTAGAGAAAACTCTTGACTTGGATTCTTGTTAGCAGGTCATATTCAAGCAACCAGTCCAAGTGGGAGAAGGCACATCCACTGCTACAGCTGCACAGACTACCCAACAGGCATCTACTACAACCACAACTACAGAAAAAGGCAAAGAGGTAATGCATGACCAATAAGAGACAGAGGTAGGGCAACCCAGTACTTCAAAAGATCAAAGTCAAGGGCAAGCCCCTTTACAGCAAGCTGAACGACCCCAAATCCTAGTTTTGCAAACACCTCTCAATGAAGAGAGAGGTAAAAAACATGATAGAGAGGAGGTCACATCCCCAAGTGGGTCAACACAGCAACCAGAGGCCAAGAGGCCAAGAATTGACCCTCAGACCATGGAAGAATACATCAGTGAAGAAAGAGGAGAAAGCCAAAGCAGAGAAAGACAATCTAGCCAGCAGACTGCCACTAGTTCATTTCAGCAGGAACAAGCCATGCAGCAAAGCACAGAGGTATCCTCCTCAAGACAGTAGGGCAAGCAACCAGCTGGAGTCAAAGGGTCATTCATGGTAATCAAGGCCCAAAATGAACTCTTAAGAGTTCAACTGTATGATCAATTTTTGAAGACAACACCCTCCAAACAGTAGAGATTGATGGCAGCATATGACATCAAGGAGGATAAGATGATTTTTACTCATCTTAAGCCTAAAGTGCCAAAACCCAGATCATTTGCAGGTTACACCAAAACAAGTCTAGAGGTCCTCTCCAAGGACATACACCCCATGGATCAAATAGAGCTGCACAAACAAACAGGGGAAATGGTGTATGCCACACTTGCAGACAGGGCCATGCTGGCCCATCAGTTAAAAGAATCACTAAAGAACACAAATACACAGCTTGATTTGGAAAGAATGTCTTCCACTACTAAGGACAATAGAATAAAAAAATTGGAAGATTTAATCATTGATCTAGGACATGATCCTAAAGATCCAAAGGGTATTAAGGCCCTTATGAAGAAAAAATAGGATGACATTGCTGCACTGAGAAAGCAGGCAAAATTGCCTCCAACCATTCACCCTCAAACAACAGAACTTGTACAAGAGAATCAAGTTGATGAGGCCATGGATCTGCTTCTAATGATGAATCAAAGAATATTGCAAATGGAGGCAGAATTGGAAAAGGCATTACAGGACAAGCAAGGAGAGTCAACCTCCCAGCCCCACCAAACTTCTACAACTCTTGGCCCTGTCCCTCCTACACAAGTAGCAGCAGCCCCTCCTGCCATTCCAGCACCAACCACAGCAACAAAAGCAACAACAAAAGTAGAATCTAGCATGAGTATGGAGGACTTGATGAAAGCTGTCAAGGAACTTGAGGTTTAGGTGACAGAAATCAATGAAGCTAAAGATAGACTGGCCAAGCCAGAGGCCAGCTATGACAAATCCAAGATGACTGTAGCAGAGAAGCAAAGAGAAGTAAAGGCCTTGGAAGCCAAAGTGAAAGCTTTGGAAAAGGAATTGCTTCTAGGAAAAACTCTGGCAGAAATTAAGAAGATAATCTGGGCCAAAATTTGCCAATCAATCCATGACCAATGGAGGTCAATCCAGGCAATACATGAGAAAATTGAACTAATAGGCATAGCTCATGTTGAAATACAAAGGGCCAGAACAACACTAGGACTCATGCCTGAGCAGGGCAATAAAATGATACATTTCCTCAATACTCACATTAGGGAGGAATTGGCAGCACTAGAAATAAACAGCAGAACAGACACTATCCTGACAACTAAGAAAGTGCTGACTTTGAGAAATTTCACTCAAACACTAGAAAGGAAATGTCAGGATATGAAGGCAGAAATTGATGAATTCAGGGCGAAGATGACAGTATTACAGGATAAAGGATTGCCAAGCCTAGTGACTGGCACAGGACAACTGCTGTCATATGATCAATATATCACAAGGATCAAGAATTATGTTGATAACAGCATCCAGCAGCTCCACAAAAGAAGTAGGGCCTCCCTCTGGGCAGTCTCTATATGACAAACTAGAAAATTTATTTTTTATTGAGCATGAGATAAATCATCTGTTTCAAGTGCCTCTAAATTTTTACAGATATACTGAAGCAGATGAAACACTGGTAAAAATAAGAAGACATCAGCTACCTCCAGTTGATTGGTGGCAGGCAATGATGGAAGTTCTGCCCAGGTGATGCCACTATATTATTCCTTTTGTGAAAATTCAGATCTCAGTCACAGTACAGGTCAGCGGACAATTCATCACGCAGATATCACAAGAAGCATCCGTATAGTGACTCACCAAAGCACTCAGACAACAGGCTCAACTAATGTAGAATTAAAGGCACAACTACAACCAACTTTCCTGAGCCAAAGAGTCAAAGTTGTCTGACAGAAAGATAGCTGCCATCTCAACATTAATTGTTGTATTTATATCTTTCATTTACTTTTTGTAAGAGAGTTGGTGGTGCAATTTATTGCACAATAACTCACTATTTAGATATTTTATCCTATTTTTGTATATATATCCCCTCAAAGAACGTATGAAGGGTCGGTTGTAGTGAAACTCTTTCAGAAGAGTTGTATTGTATATCTGAGACATTTTGCTAATACAAATTGCTGGTGGAGTTCCTGGTTCCTATACTGTCTGAAGGTGGAAATGAATGGCTCTATTATGTTGCAAAATTCTTGTGTCATTTGCTGGAACAATAAGTTATTCTGAACTATGTTCTTGTCTTTCCATGTATGAAATAATTCATATATGTTCATGATCATAGTAAATAGAGAAAAAGAATAGCTTAGGATTTGTTTTAATACACCCTATGCTCAATCTCTATTTCTAAATATGTTTTCTTCTGGATTAGCCATGGATATGAATTCTTAATTGCTCATGTCTAAAATAATTCTATCACTGTGAATATTGTTTAAGAATTCTTAACTGCTCTTAAGCAATACTTTCATTTTTTCCCTTGTTAGCATAGTGGAAGATTCTCAATTGCCTTTCACTCACTAATTCCATAACTCCATTATATAATCTAAGAAATTGTTCCACAGATGCCTATCTGGATTTGTAGTAATACTCTGTCTTCAAAAACATACTTCAGCAGCACACTTCCCTGAACTCCATTGCCCAATGGCCCAAACTGCTCTGTAATTTATACCTTAGCTCTGTTTGAATTCACCAACCAACCAAACTCAAAAGAAAATCAGCACACCATAACTAGCCTAAAATCACCCACCAACAAGGCTAAATCCTAAAGAGAGAGCCCTCTCTGGTTGCAGGTAGGCTAGAACCTGTAACTAAAAGATTGGTTAGTGGTTACCTCGGTCGTATTCCCTTTAGGAAGCAGGGAACAACTTGAGTGATAAGATCATTAGCGACTCCACTGGGGACTTATTTCAAATTACCAAATTGCAAGGAAATAAGCTTCCAGTTTAACCTTCTCATAGAATACCAAGGAAACAAAACTCAGAAGCTAGCTCCGAAGAAGAAATCTCGTTACGCTAGGTCCAACCCTCACCCTAATCCCCCAGCTGTCTTTGAAAACCCCAATTTAATTCCCAAGATCTTGAAGAAACAAGAACAGCTATGAGAGCTCTCAGACTCAGGTACAGAACCAATTCAGCAGAGCTATATTCCTACCCCTATAAAAGCATTAGCTTATCCTCACATAACCCCCACTTATCCTAGTTCCTCATCCACCTCCAAAGGTAGCCTCCCCACTCCTCCATCCCCAACACACCTTACTCCTATTATCCCTTTTGTTCCAACTGTTCCACTCCTCCTTACTGTCCCTTTTATCCCTGCAAATATGGCTAACAGATATGCCCCTTTACACCTGCTTGCAAATCCAGGGGCTATGCCCCAAGACTATCAAAGCAAGATCACTTACTTTGATGGTACTGGCTCTTATACAGCCCAACAACACACCAAGAGAATGTAGGACTACTTTGAGAATTATGAAATAAATGATGAAGATGTAAGAATGAAAATTTTTGTACAAAGTTTAACAGGGGATGTAAGGACCTGGTTTAGGTCTTTGGCTGCACAGTCCATACTCAATCCTGATGCTTTATACCTAAACTTCCTAAACAGATGGGAAAAGAAGAAGGACCCTCTACACATTCTAACAGAGTATGATAATTTGAAAAGGGGTCCACAAGAAACAGTTCAAGGTTACTGTGTCAGGTTCAACAATGTATACAATGCCATTCCTCAGAACCTAAGACCTCCACCTGGTCTGGCCTTGATCAAATTCACTGATGGATTTGATTCAGATATGGCATATCAATTAAGAGAAAGAGCACCTCCAAGTCTTGCAGACATGCAAAATATAGCTGTCAGTGTGGAGGCAAACCTGATTGCCAAGAGAACAAGAGCCAAAAATGAGAGAAGAACAACATTTAAAGAGGAACCGTCAACCTTTGACCAAAAGCTAGATGCAATCATGAAGGGTATGGAGAGGTTGGGGGATAGAGTTGAGACCATGGAGAGAAAGTCCTCTTGGGAAGGGAAAAAAAGCAACACTACTAGGAATCCCAATTTTAGAAAAAACCAAAACCCAAATGCTGGGAGGACCGGTCCTGATCAGAATATCAGACCTCCATTTCAAGGAAACTATGCAGAGGCCTCAACCACTAGTGAACAAGTAGAAGATCCCCACATCAATGTAATGGGTTTGGATAGTGAACAACAAGTATTCTTAACACAAGATGATCAACAAGCCCAAGAATACAAACAATTCCAAACAAAATCTGGTGAGTCATTTGATTTCAGAGAAGGGTATGACACAACAGTCTATGAAGTACACAAACAATACAAGTTAAGAAGTAGAACCATAGATGTACCTAAGAATACCAAACAAACAAACACCAAATTGCCCAAAAAATCTAGTGATAAGCCTGTCTTAACAGAGTCCTCAGATAAAAAACTCCAAAGGGAGGTCACAGTGGAAGATGTATCTAATATACAGCCTCCAGTAAAACCTACATCTACACCAATTCTTCCAACAAAGATCTTTGGCAGACCTCTAGAAAACAGACCCAATTCAAGCTTACCCCAAAACAATGTACCTGGCCAGGACAAGGTCACCCAAAATTCAGCAGAGAAGGAAAAACTTGCTACTCACAATATAAAAGTTCAGATGGAAAAGCCTTTCAATCTAGAAACAGAAATTGGCAAACTAAAAACAACAATTCCTCTTTCTGAACTAGCCAAACATGAGGTCTTCAGACAACAAATTGACAGATCATTGCAAGTACCAGAGAATAGGGATGCAGTTAATATTCTGGATGATCAGCTTGAGCTGATTTTTGGCTCAGAATTCAATGGAAAATCAATGGATGGAGGTACCCCTCCATTTTATGTAAGCCTAAACATCCATGACAAGGTGCTACACAATGCCATGTTTGACTGAGGGGCCTCCCATAACCTAATGCCCAAATCAGTAATGGAAAAAATTGACCTAGATATCACCAGACCCTATAAAGATTTGTTTTCATTTGATTCCAGCCAGGTGAGATGTTTAGGCCTGATCAAAGACCTTTGTGTATCGCTAGTCCAATATCCAGCCAAAACAATTTTAATGGATGTGGTAGTAGCTGACATTCCACCCAAATATGGTATGCTCTTATCAAGATCATGGGGTGCCAAACTCCAAGGATCTCTCCAACTAGACATGTCATATGCCACAATTTCAGTCTTTGGCCAGCCAAAGAGAGTGTACCAAGAAACACTAATGAAATATGTGGTTAGCAGTCAGGAGAAGCCCCAAAACTTCCCAATATACTCCATTCATTCAGACATGGACTCATTCATATTGTACAATGCTGATATGTGTCCCAAAACTGAGGTCAAGCTCCTAAAAACAACAGAAACCAGGCACATGAATGAACAGTCCATGGATCAAGATCAAAAGATCACTCATGTGATCAAACCAACACAGTCTGCTGATATATCACAAGAATCGCCAAAACTAGACCAGCCCACTGAACAAATCTATAAATCCATTGAAAGAAACATTGACCAAGAGATCTTGTGGTATTTAGAATTTGATGGGTCAGTAAACAAGCTAGGACCAGGGGCAAGGGTTTGGTTACACAATACTCAAAATGACCATGCTCTAGGTCATGCATATAGGCTTAACTTCAGATGTACAAACAACATGGCCGAGTATGAAGCCCTTTTGCTAGGTCTCAAACTGATTAAGAGTCTTAGAGTGACCAAAGTTTCCATATTGGGTGATTCAGACCTAATTATACAACAGATAAAGGGAACTTTTGTCACAAATGATCCCAGGCTAAGGTCTTATAGGATAGCAGTGACAGACTTGCTCAACAGCTTCTTGGAATATCAGCTCACTAAAATACCTAGAAGCCACAACTTGCATGCTCATAATTTGGCAACTTTTGCAAGCACCTGTAAACTTCCTTTTGGGCCTAACCACCAGTTTACTACTGATATTAAACATAGGCCTTTTGTCCCAGACAATGTAAATAACTGGCAAGTGTTTGAGAATGATACCCAGATAAATAATTTTTTGACCATAAAAGAAGAATTCTCAAACTTAAACATAGAGACAAGCATTAGGGATGATCAGCACCAAATTGATGAACTTAAGACAAGTATATCAGCTGAAACAACAGATCTGATATTACATCCTACAACCTTTGAATCTGCCAATTTACAAAAGCTAAGACTAGCAGATCTTGATGAAATTATTGAAGAAGAAAGTGAAGTAATTCAACTAAAGAATAATTTCTTCCCCACAGGTCTTACTCCTTTAGAAGACATTTTTGATTCAAATGAAATCCCTAAGAAACCAAAGATGCAACCCATCAACGCAGAAATTGAGGAGTGTAATATTTGGACCATTGAAAATTCCAAAATGGTCAAGATCTCTAGAACCTTACCTCCTGATAAGAAATCAGAATATATTGAACTGTTCAAAGAGTTTCAAGATGTGTCTGCCTGGAGTTATGAGGACCTTAAATCCTATGATACTTCAGCTATCCAACACACAATACCCCTGAAAGAAAACCAGAAACCCTTTAAATAGAAGTTGAGGAGAGTGAATCTAGTCCTTCTTCCCCTAATTGAAAAAGAGGTAAAACGAATGTATGAAGCTGGAATCATTGCACCTATAAGATTTTCTGAATGGATTTCAAACCTTGTACCCACAAGAAAGAAAACTGGAGAGATAAGACTTTGTGTTGATCTCAGAAATTTTAACAAAGTCTCTCTCAAAGACCACTACCCCTTGCCAAAAATGGATCACATCTTACAAAGGGTAGTGGGAGCTTCAAGAACCTCACTACTGGATGGCTTCTCAGGATTCAATGAAATTCTAGTTCACCCAGATGATCAAGATAAAACAGCTTTCACCACACCTTGGGGAACTTTCAAATATGTCAAAATGCCTTTTGAACTCAAGAATGTTGGGGCCACATTTCATAGGGAAATGGACATAGCCTTTGCTAAAGAAATCCATGATTTCTTAGTCATATACCTTGATGATCTAATAGCCTTCTCAAAATCAGACCATGAACATTTAAAACACCTCAGACAAGTGTCCTTAATTTGCAGAAAGTATGGCATTTCTTTCAACCCAAAGAAATCACTATTTGGCCTGGAAGAAGGCAAACTCCTAGGTCATATAATTTCAAAAGATGGCATAAGAATTGACCCTGATAGGATTCAAGCTATACTTCAGGTCCCTCATCCAAGAAACATCAAAGAATTACAAGCCTTTCTAGGAAAAATTAATTTCCTAAAAAGATTTATTCCTAACTTGGCTGAGCTGATAAGATTGTTGAACAATATGTTCAAGAAAGATGCCAAAGTCAAATGGATAGTTGAAGCCAAACAAGCTTTTGAAGAAATCAAGATAGCTTTAACAAAAATACCTGTTCTTACAAGCCCTAGATTTGATAGAGATTTTATAATCTTCTCCTTTTCCTTCGAACATACAATTGCTACTGTCTTACTGCAAAAGGATGACTTGGGATGTGAAAAACCTATTGCCTTTTTCAGTAGAGCCCTTAGGGATGCCCCACTCAAGTACCAGATTATGGAAAAGCAAGCATATGCCCTTGCCAAAGCCATAAAGGATTTCAGAGTTTATATCCTGTACTCTCACATAGTTGCATATGTGCCCAATGCAGTGGTCAAAGACATTTTAACTCAAGAGGGAATTGAAGGTAAGAGGGGAAAATGGATAGCTAACATTCTGGAATATGATATAGAGATCAAACCAACAAAACTTATAAAAGGACAAGGGCTAGCTAAACTAATGACTGAAACCAACTTCCAAGCCCTTGAAATCAATGAACTGGATAACGAACAGGAGATGGTGACTCCACAGATCAATCAGGCCTTCTTACAATCACCTTGGTATACTGACATATGTTTTGTATTGTTAAACCTGCAAGCTCCTCCAAGTTTATCAGAACCAAAAAGAGATTTTTGAAAATGAAAGCTTCAAAGTTTTGTATCATAGATAATGTATTATTTTGGAAAAATCATGAAGGTATTTTGCTTAATTGTTTAACCTTGGATGAAACTAATAAAGTCCTTAGAGAATTTCATGCAGGGGATTGTGGAGGGCACCTATATTGGAAATCAACAGCTGATAAAATCCTAAGGGCTGGATTTTATTGGCCCTCCCTGTTTACTGATGCAAAAAAGTTTGTGATGTCATGTCATAAATGTCAGATCTTTGAAGGAAAGAAAAAGTTGCTGCCTTTACCCCTCAAACCTATTTCAACTGAAAAACCATTTCAACAATGGGGTTTAGACTTCAATGGGGAGATTCACCCTTCATCCTCTGGCTAGCATAGATTGATTTTGATAGCTACAGATTACTTTACCAAATGGATAGAGGCCATACCTTGTAGACAAGCCAATGACTCAATCATCATGCAATTCCTAGAAACCAATATCTTGTCTAGTTTGGCTGCCCAGAAAAAATCATTAAAGACAATGCAACTGCCTTTAAATCCAAAAGAATGATAAGTTTTTGTCACAAATATCATATTACCCTAGGTCATTCCACAACCTATTATCCTCAAGGCAATGGCCTGGCCGAGTCCTCCAACAAAAGCCTCATTAACATCATCAAAAAGATCTTGGAGGAGAACAAAAAGAATTGGCATAAGAAGCTGGTAAATGCACTATGGGCAGATAGATTGACCACTAAAAGATCTATTAGTACAAGTCCATATGAATTGGTATATGGTCTGGAAGTTGTTTTCCCTTCATCCCTTGGAATCCCTGTGATCAAATTGCTGCAGGAGATAAAAGCAGAACCTAATGACATCCAGAGAAGGATTAATCAAACAATTCACTTGCAACAAACAAGGGAAGAAGTATATCACATAACCCAGGTTCTACAAGAGAAGCTGAAAAAGATGTTTGACAAAAGAACAAAATCTGAAGACTTCTTTATAGGAAACAAACTACTAAAATGGGATTCCAGGAGGGAAGACAAAGGGAAACATGGCAAATTTGATTTTCTTTGGAAAGGACCATTTGTGATCCAAGCTGTACAGGGCAATAACACCTTTTTTCTGAAGAGTCTGGATGGTTCAAATAATGAGGAAGGCCTAGAGAATGGGAGAATGCTCAAGCACTATTATGATCCATGAACACAACACAATTACATGTTGTAAATAGATATTTGTATTTTCAGCATTTTCATTTACAACAGTTAGATAGAAACTGTTTTGTGCAATAATTACCACTTTGTGTCTTGCTGATTTGTCCAACTGCTTATCATTAGTGTTGTATTAACAGGACTTCCCTTAGATTTTTTGGTGGACCATTCAACATATATGCCACACAAGTTGATAAGATTCAGATCAAAGGTATCCATGATAAGGAAGGTTCACTGCAGCAAGAATTGAAAGATAAGGCCATCTGACCTGCTGTTCTTGGCTTTCCACCAGGAAAAGCCATCCCCAAGTGGAGCCACTATTAGGTTCCTATACCAATAGGTTTCATGTTTCATGATTGACAGTGGAAAGGCTAAATATGTTCATCATTGCATCTTGCAAAGGTTCCATATTTTGTATACAGACTAGGAAAATTAAAAGATGAAAAGAGGGTATGCCTTAAAAGAATAATCAAAAGGCAAGAAAATC
>APFE030912381.1:65344-77490 GCA_000404065.3 Pinus taeda | reverse complement strand
TGGCCAGTCAAAATGCCACTACTATCTTATTGGCAGCATCACAATGTGCAAATACTGCTGCTAATCATACTTAATGGATGGCCCGACAGTTCAATCTGGACCATGCCATGTTTAAATTGTTTGTTGCAGAATAGAGAATGATTCCTATCCAAACAGCTCAAGCTTGGCAGATGACTAGCTAGGTAGAGAAATGAAGGAGCCCAATTGCTTAATCTGGGTCCTTGGAAGAGATAAGGGTAGATTTAGATAGGAGGGCAGTCAAAAGAAAAGAGGATAATCAGGGTTTGCTAATCTAAATGCACCTAGTTAAAGTGAAGGAAAAATGTTAGGATTATTAAGCTGGGTAGGTAGTGTGAGGTTGCAGAAGCAAAAATGCTATTACCATTTGGCTTATCAAAGAAGAAATCATCTCATTCAGGGTATTGGCACCATGGCAGAGGTCTGATGACATAACAATGGAAGCATGACTAATTTTCCTTTTTCCCCCAAAGATCATTTACTAACATTCCCCAAAGACCTTGGGATTTGCCCAATAGTCTTATTTCACTTCATTCCAGTACCAATTCCAAGTCAAATTCTCAGTTGACTAAAGGAAAAGAAGCCACATTTCTTGTGTAAAAATCACTATTCTGAATTCCATTTCTCTAATGTGACTAAGTTTCATTTCATGGGCTTAGCATTTTCCCCTGAATTTTCACCTCACAAAGTCATATTAAAAGCTAATTTTATTATTTAGCTCCTTAACATTGCTTCCCTTCCCTAAATTCTACAATAGCTAATGCAATCCCAAAAATCTATTTAATACCCCACCCCATAGCAATATAGCTATATAAGTTAGTCATGGGAAATATTTAGTCCATCTGGGACTAATATTAACCCTCCCCCACCCTAAAGGCTATGGGTTTTAATTAAAAACCCTTGGGTAAAGTTAATTACCATAGTGCCCCCCGCTCACAAACCCTGTTTTTATCTCTCCCGCGCTAATGTATTCATTTGTAATGTTTGAAATAAACAAATATAAAATGGGCGCACATTATAACCTCGCCAAACCAAAGTTTAAACCCACCCCCACCATTATTTTTAATGTTTTTTAATTGGCGGGCCTCCACAGTTAACCTTCTGCCACCCCGTAACCCTCACCAGCCGTCCGATCGTTGGCCCCCCAGATCCAAGGGTGGGCGGTCATTTTCACCCACAAGCCGACGAATGTTTAGCGTCTTGGGGATTGGCGGTTTTACCGCCGTCCCCCCGCCACACGTCGCCTTCCCAGGGTGTTCGGAGGCCCCTCCCCCGATACCGCTCATGCGGAAAGGTGGTGCGGGAGAAAACCGGATACCGCCCTCCGCCCCGACGTCAGCACCACGTCATCTCTGACGTCACCTCCCGCGTCCGCGCCCTGCCTCCGTGACATTGCCACCTAATCCTCCCGTGTCCACGTCATGCCGTCGTGTCCTGTGCCACCTCACCCCCCATGTCAGAGGTCCACGTCATCCTGTCGTACCCGGGACCCGCCGATGATGTCATGTTGACGTCATCACCAAAAAGCGCCAGAAGCACCAAAAAGTCCCGAATTTACATAAAGCAACGCAAAAAGGACCATTTTATATCATTTTCACTGCTTATTTCGTTAGCGCTGTGCATGCCGTTCTTGTCGATTTGCCGCCCAACCTGGAATTTGACCGTCCGAGCTGCTGCCACCTGCAAATTCAACTCAATTACTCACCATTGTTCCAGCTCAACACCCTCGGCGTCATGAAAACCAGGTATTTTCCCACAGTCAACCTTTTTTACCCCTGTTTTCACCATTTGGTCCATTTTTTACCTGCATAAAAGTCTGCTATCACCCACACTGAGCCAATTATGCACCTACTTGTTGTCTGAACTTTCTGGTTAACACATTCTGCCCACAAAGCTCAGAGAACCCGCGTCGGTCTGCGAAATTCACTTGAAAAATTGGCTTTAAGAGCCCGTGCTGCCAACACAGGTCCTCACAGTTGTCCACTATCCACTCTCACTAGACTTATCTCTGCAAAAGTCCACCTGCTCAGCTCAAAGACTGTTTTATTTGCCCTACAGTTGCCCCACAAGTTTGTCAACCAGAGATAAAGTCTGTTGAAACTCTGTAATTTCTCCTTTGACACACATTGCAAACAGCTAAACCCACTGCCAAATACAAATTCACTTTGCAGTCTACAATAATTGTACTGAATCCTAGTTCCAAGTATTAGCACAGAAAGGATTTCAATATGGCTGCTCTAGCTACTCTAAATGTTGCTCCTATCAATGCACCTAACAAAGAGCTTGAAGCACTGCCTTTAGTTGACAATGATTACCTCATTCAGGATTTGGTTGGAGAAAGAAACCACTTACAGACCTTCTGCCAGTTGAGGAATAGCTACTTAAACAACAGTGACATGTATGGCATTTGGGAGTCGAATTTGCCCATCTATTTCTTGCCTTCTGTAAATATTTTTCCTGAAATAATTCACCTCTGTGCTGAAAATTATGACCCAAGCCTCAGAGCCATCAAGTCTCCATCTGGGAGCATACTCTTTCATATAACTCCTGATTCCATTAATCAGATGCTCAATTTCAAACAGACCTAACTGTTCATTCCTTTTTCCATCAAATACCTGCTGGATAAAGTCCCCAAACTCTCCAGCACTAAGATTGCTAGAATTGCCAAGACCTTCATGAGAGCAGACCGCCAACCTACAGGGCCACCTCCTTTCCTGTATGTAAATTTCAATGAGGTAGGCAAGCTGCTTGTAGACATGATATCCTCTGTGTTGGGTTTCTCAACAAGTGAGCACATTGATGAAACAATGTTGGTCCTTTTTTCTGCATATAGCCTTGGAAAGCCCCCTGCTGTCAAATACAACTATGCCAAGTTCATTGCCAATAACATACATGATCAACTGCTAAAGCTGGACAGAGAGGCAGTATTCAAATATTCATCATATATCTATCACTTGTTCATGTACTATCAGTCAGATTGCTTCCAATGCCCCATCAAAAAGCTGGATTCACAGGGTGAAAGGAGGTCTGTTATCTTTTGGTCTTCAGTTTTTCATCAAGTTCAGAACTCTCCATATTCTTACTGTGAGTTCATTGACCAATTTTTTTTATCCAGTCTCATGTCTCTTGAAAAGAACTCCTCCTCCTAGTTGTTATATGACATGCAGAAAATATTGCAGTTGTCAAAGAATTATAAAATAGGTGATTGGTATCTATACCAAAATCACATTGTCATTAGGATCTATGGTTGTGAGCTCTGTCCCTACATGCTCCCTAGATATGTACCCATGAGATTGTTTGCCATGGAATACTATAGGCAACTCATTAATTCAGATCTTACTCATTTTCATAGTGCCAAGAAGAAAGCTAACCTGAAATTCAAAGACCATCTAGGCCCCTTTATCATGAACAAGAAAGATGGTTGGCAAGAGGCTGATCAAATATTGGGGCAACAGTTTAAACTAAAAAGGAGTTTCTGGTGGGTCCCTTATGACCCTGATGGCTTTATCAATGCTAGAAGAGTCAAATATAGGCTGTTAGCCTATAAGCATTATCCAATTCCACAAATTGAGCAATCTGCCAACAAAGATGAATGGGTGCCAAGCACATTAATTGAAGAATTTACTCAAGAAGAGATAATGGAACAAAATGTCAAAGATTTAGAAAAAAATCTTGACTTGGATTCTTTTCACCAGGTGACATTCAAGCTGCCACTCCAAGTTGGGTAAGGCACCTCCACGGCTGTAGCTGCACAGACTGCCCAGCAAGTATCTACAACAACAACAACTACAGCAAAAGGAAAAGAGGTGATGGATGCACAACAGGAAATAGAGACAGAACAACCCACCACTTCCAAAGATTAGAGTCAAGGGCAAGCCCCTCTACTGTGAACTGAAACATCACAAATTCCAGTCCTACAAACTCCTCTTAATGAGGAGAGAGGGAAGAAACGGAATAGAGAGGAGCCCACACCTCCAAGTGTGTCAACACAGCAACCAGAAGCCAAGAGGCAAAGAAATGATCCTCAGGCTGAAGAAGAAATCGGTGAAGAAATGGTAGAGAGCTAGAGCAGAGAGAGAGAGTCCAGCCAGCAGACTGCTACCAGCTCATTCCAGCAAGAACAGGGAATGCAACATAGTACAGAGGTGTCTTCTTCCAGGCAGCAGGGCAAGCAGCCAGCTGGTATCAAAGGAACTTTCATGGAAATCAAGGCACAAAATGAACTATTAAGAATACAACTTTATGATCAATTCTTGAAAATAACACCCTCCAAGCAACAAAGATTGATGGAAACTTATGATATCAAGGAGGACAAGATGATTTTTACTCATTTCAAGCCTAAAGTTCCACTCCCCAAATCATCTGCAGACTACATAAAGACAAACATGGAAGTCCTCTCCAAGGACATACATCCCATGGATCAAATTGAACTGCATAAGCAAACAGGGGAAATGGTCGATGCCACACTTGCACACAAGGCCATGCTGGCCCATCAGTTAAAAGAATCATTGAAAAATACAAATACTCAATTAGATCTGGAAAGGATGTCCTCTACTGCCAAGGATAATCGAATAAAAACGTTGGAGGACATTATTGTTGATCTAGGACATGATCCTAAGAATCCAAAGGGTATCAAAGCCCTTATGAAGAAGAAGGAAGATGATATTGTTGCACTCAGAAAGCAGGCAAAGCTGCCTGCAACCATTCACACTCGAACTGCAGAACTGGTACAGGAGAAACAGGTTGATGAAACCATGGATTTGCTCCTAAAGATGAATCAAATAAAATTACAGATGGAGGCAGAATTGGAGAAAGCCTTACAAGATAAACAAGGGGAGTCAACCTCCCAACCACCTCAAACATCTACAACGCTTGGCCCTGCTCCTCATACAAAAACAGCAGCAGTCCCTCCTACCATTCCAGCACCTACAACGGCTACATCAACTACAGATGCTACAACAACAACAACAACAGGACTAGAATCCAGTATGAGTATGGAGGACCTAATGAAAGCTGTCAAGGAGCTTGAAATTCAAGTGACAGAAGTAAAGGAGGCCAAAGAAAATTTGGCCAAACTAGAGGCTAGTTATGACAAGTCTAAAATGACAGTGGTTGAGAAGCAAAGGGAAATAAAAGGCCTAGAGACCAGAGTGAAGGCCTTAGAAAAAGAACTATCTCTAGATAAAACTCTGGCTGAGATCAAAAAGATTTTGTGGGTCAAAATTGGCCAATCAATTAGTGACCAATGGCGATCAATACAAGCTATACATGTGAAAATTGAATTAATAGGTATGGCTCAATTTGAAATTCAGAAGGCCAGAGAAGCATTGGGGATTATGCTTGAGCAGGCCAACAAAATGATTCATTTCCTTAACACTCACACTAAGGAAGAATTGGCAGCACTGGACATCCACAGTCGAACAAAGACTATCCTGATAGCAAAGAAAGTGCTGACCTTGAGAAATTTTACACAGACTCTGGAAAGGAAATGTTGGGAGATGCAGGCAGAAGTAAATGATTTTAGGACAAAAATAGCAGCATTACAAAGCAGAGGATTACCCAGCCTAGTGACCGATGTTGGAAAACTGCTGTCCTGTGAGAAATACACCACCAGAATCAATAACTATGTTGAAAATTAGATTACAGCATCTACCAGCTCCACATAAGAAGCAGGACCTCCCTCTGGGCAATTTTTATATGACAAATTGGAGAATCTATTTTTTATTGAGCATGAGATTAATCATCTGTTTGAAGTGCCTCCAAATTTCTATAGATATACTGAAGCAGATGAAACACTCATAAAGATACGAAGACATCAGCTACCTCCAGCTGATTGGTGGCAATCAATGCTGGAAGTATTGCCCAGCTGATTTTGGTCTACTCTTCCTTTTGCCAGCTTCAGATCTTAGTCACAGTACAGGTCAGCAAACAATCAAACACACAGGTAATACAGAAAGCATCAAGGCAGTGACTCAGCAAAAGCACTAAGACAGCGTGCTCAACAAACGCAGATTAAAGACGCAGCTACATCCAACTTTGTTGATCCAAAAAGTCAAAACTTGTCTGACAAAGGACAGCTGCCATACCAATATTAACTGTTGCAGTTATTTCTTTCATTTATTTCATTGACAGAGTTGGTGATGTAATTTATTACATCAATGACTCATCATCTAGATATTTTATCTCCTATTTTTGTATATATACACCCCCATAGAACGTATTAGGGGTTAGTTTTGGTGAATCTCTCTCTAAAGAGCTGCACTGTATATCTCAAACTTTTTGATAATATAAATTGCTAGTGAAGTTCCTGGTCTCTGTACTGTCTGAAGGTGGAAATGAAGGACTGTGTTACGCTGCAGAATTCCTGTGTCATTTAATGGAACAATAAGTTACTATGAACTATGTTTTGTCTTTCTGTGTATGCATAAATTTCACATATGTTTCATGATCATAGCAATAGGGAAAAATAATAGCTTAGGACTTGTTTAAATACACCCTATGCTCAATCTCTGTTTCTAAATATGTTTTCTTCAGAATTAGCCATGGATATGAATTCTTAATTGCTCATATTTAAACTAATTATCTCACTGTGAATACTGTTTAGGAATTCTTAACTGCTCTTAAACAATACTCCCACTTTCTCCCCAATCAGCATAGTGAAAGATTCTTGACTGCCTTTCACTCACTGATCTTACACTTTCATCCCCCAAATTTAAAAAATTGTTCCACAAATGCCTATCTGGCTTTGCAGCAATACCCTTCCCTCAAAGGAATACTTTAGCAATACACCATCATGAACTCCATTGCCCAATGGTCCAGACTGTTCTGTAATCTGTACACCAGCTCTGTTTGAATTCACCACCCAACCAAATCTAAAACAAAATCAGTGCACCATAACTAGCCTAAAATCACCCACAACAATGCTAAATTATAAAGAGAGAGCCCTCTCTGGTTGCAGGTAGGCTAGGACCTGTAACTAAAAGACTGGTTAGTGGTTACCTCGGCCGTATTCCCTATAGGAAGCAGGGAACAACCTTAGTGATAACACTTTGATTAAAATAAAATTAATTGACTGCGGATAACATCCTCCACGCTCGCTCCTTAGTTGATCTTAGGTTGAAACATATGGCGAAAAATCCGAAGTCCACCGATCAAGGAATTCCTTTTGATGGATTCCTAGTCCTTTTCCTTATTTTGGAAATATTGGTGCTCCATATATGGCTACATTATCCCTATCAGGATTTACCATTGGCTTACCAGTATGGTTGTTTTTAACCTCCTTGGTTCAAAATGTGGTGATTTCTATGTAATCGAGTACTCCTCCAATTGGACAAAATCAACCTCCAGTTGATCCTAAAGTTGACCCTTTGCCTTCTTCCTCCCCTTATTCCTCTTCGCCTAGTGACAATATTGGTACTAGCAACTAGGTGGCTAAGAAGAAGAAAGGGAAGAAGAAGAAGAAGAAGGAAATTCAACAGAGGGGAAACCAAGCAACCATTGCTTTGAATACAACATCTGATAAGAAACCATCCATAAAGCCTCACAAAGTTCGATATCCATGCAAAATTTGTGCGGGAGACCATCTTCTTCGAAATTGTCCTGATATTCCTCAGATCTTAAAATAATGGTCTTTTCGTTCACATCATCTTGTGTCATCAACTTTTGGAGATCATGCTAGTGACACAACATCAACTAGTGGTAGTAAAGTTCATGGAAATAAGGGTAAGGTTAAGTTTCCCTGTAGGTTATGTGAAGGGAATCACCCCATTCACCTTTGTCCCTATCTGGATGAAGACAAAAAAGTGTTGGATAATTGTCCTGCTTCACCGTAGAGACTTCCATCTAGTTACAAGAGTCTCTCCCTTAATCCTTCACTAGTTGATGAATTGACTGACTCAAATCAACCATCGGTCAAACCCACTCTCTCTGAAAGTGAATCCTATGAGTCTATACTCGACCCAAATCAATAGGTCGAGGTAACAGTTGACCCAATTTCACCTTCAGTTAATCGTACCTTTTCGAAGAGAGTAAATATGATACCACTCAGGTTCTTTTTGTTTCTTCAGATTCCAATGAGCTTGGGGGCAATCCTCATGTTCCATCAAGACAGGAGGAAAATACTCCCGCTCTCATAACTCAAGGGGTTAATTCTCCCGTTCTTACAGTACCCTCTCCAAGTAGTCTGGTCACTTCCTTTGATTGGAATCAATTGGCAGGATTCTGTCTTCCTTCTTATGTGCCTTTCCAGATCATAGTACATGTTTGTAATATGATTGTATCTGGAACTATTATAGATGAAGGTGCATCAATGAGTATCCTTTCCTCAACTGCTTGGCAAGCGCTCGGTTCGCCGCCACTTGTGCCTGCTACCCAGAATCTGTTGTCTTTTAACAGAGGAACCAATCAACCATTAGGGATCCTCCCTCAGTTACCTATTACTTTGGGAGTAAAAATCGTTTATCTGAATGTGATGGTAGTCCCAGGCCCTTTATATTATAGTTTACTTCTTGGGCGCGACTATGTTTATGACATGGGAGCTATTGTTTCAAAACTCTTTCGAGTGATTTTTTTTCCGCATGAAGGCAGGATTGTCATTGTTGACCAACTTTCATTTCCTGGTCCAAATATGGCTCCCAATCAACCATCTTCCCTAAGTGGTCCTTTTGTACCAATGGTATCATCCCCGCCATGGGTCAATTATGTGGCAACCCGTTCCATACCTACATCAACTGACAATCAATTCAGTGATGTTGTACATCGTGTACTGGGGGTATTGGAACCATATCTCTCCTTCATGACCTCTTATGAGGATAGTTCCTTGTCTTGTGTCAACCTCGTTAAAAAATGAAACAAGGAGTATGAGGATAGTTCTTTTACTGTGTCAACCTCATTAAAAAATGAAACAGGTCCATGAGGATAGTTCCTTGTCTTGTGTCAACCTCGTTAAAAAATGAGACCAAGGATATGAGGATAGTTCCTTGTCCTGTGTCAACCTCATTAAAAAATGAAACCAAGGATATGAGGAAAGTTCCTAGTCTTGTGTCAACCTCGTTAAAAAAAGAAACAAGGAATCTGAGCACAGTTCCTTGTCTTGTGTCAAGCTCATTAAAAAATGAAACAAGGTCCCAAGTTCCAAGTTGAGTCTTTGATTAGATCTCGTAAATGTAGAAATTTCACTGTAGATCACCTAATAATGCAATGTAACTAAAGCAAAATACTTGATCTATTTCTACAAACAAACTTGTAGAAGCTTAATAAATTTTGAGCAAGATCAAATAGAACACATATAACAAAGAATGAGAAATCAATCACACATGAACACAAAAGAATGCTCTAGGGGAAACCTCAGTTAAAAACCCCGCTAATTGTATTATCATACAAGTGGAAATATGTCCGCATTACACAAAGTTTTAGCTCACAAGCTATCAAGATCTCAATACAATCCCTCAATGTTGCTCATAGATAGAAGAGACAACACATATGCCTTACTTCAGTCCTCCAAGCCTCCTATTTCATTGCACAGTTTCTCCTGGGTCCTCAAGCTGCCAGCTATGTGTAATAATCCCTCACACACTGCTCTGGCCTCTGAAATAAGTGCACAGACCTGAAGGAGATAATTCCTTCTGCATGGATTTTTCCTTTCTAGGAAAATTCCTCCAACTGATAGTACAATATCCCTGTCTTTAATCTCAACTGGGTCTCTGTCTGAACTGACATGCATTGGTTATTTATGAGAGAATATTAAGTTATCTGGAGAACACTAGTTGCATGCATGCATGCATTAACTGACTGAACTCACAATTAGTTCCTCCAACTGTTTGGAACTAATTTAACTAGACTTAACTTAGTTAGCTGAGCTAACTAATTACAACTCAAATACAACTCATCTTTATCTCCTTAATTAAGGGATAACTTCCTCAATCAAAGGGATAACTATTGCATGTCTTCACAAAGACTTCATGTTTGATTTTCTCCAAATAATTAACTCAAAATTATTTTTCAAACAGCTAATAAGACTAAATTCGAATTTTAATTCTCAATTTTAATTCAGGGACTAATTAAAATTGGAATCTATCCCAAAATGCTATTTATAACAATGCTATTTTTAGCACTTCCATTTTTCATTCCTTGTTGCTATGTCCAACACTGGTACCCGAACTTCTATTTATAGCAATGTTATTTTTAGCATTTCTTGTTGCCATTTTCAACATTCCCTCTCAACAAGAAAGGCATTCAAATCGAACCTGATCTTGAACCTTTAGAATGTTCTGCATGCAACACTTCTCTCAAGTGTTGTTACTCCGACAACTTTAGAGACAAAAAAAACTCCCAACTAACCTCCCCGTTGGGCTAGAAACATCCATTGATGTTGAAGCTCCATCTGCCACTGACAAGTGATCCCTCTCTGACCACTAAGGTACTACAACACTCCATTCATCTTGCACCGTTGCACACTTCTCTGTGCCATCCTGCACTAGTGCAACACTCCTGTGCCTCTCGCATTGCTGTAGCTTGCTAGCTTTGCACAGTCTTGGGACTCCTACACTGTATCTCTCTCTGTCGCTCCATCTACATTTGTCTCTACCCACTTAGCCAGTCTTGCTACTCCTCGTCGGGGCTCTCGTAGCAAGGTCTAATCAAAGAGGTTGGGTACCTCAATGATCCTGCCCCTATTCCAGCCTTCTTGGGACTGTCACTCCACATTGCCCCACCTCCCACCTGGAGGTATGGATGCATGTGATCCCTCTGCCCACTTGGCTTGAAATTTCCCCCTACTGGAGGTCTCTGCATGAGTGGATGCCTCCACTTGGTCTCCTCTTAGCTTCTCTAGTTGTGGCTGCTCCACAACTTCCTCAAGCTGCTTCACCAATTGTGGTTCTTCCACAATTTTCTGAGACTTCTTTTGTGGTTTCATGTTGAGAGGTAATTTAATCTCCCTCTCAACCACCAAGTATCTAACCTTTGCCTTTCTCCTCAAGGCTTTGCATGCATCTTGTACCTCAAGTGCATACAAGTTCTTGGCTAGCACACCAATCTGTTTCATCTTTCCCACTGTCATGAAATTTTCTGGAAAAAGAGTTGATTTTAAATCAACGATATCTCCCTCATCCAAACTTCGATTCAGTCGATTTTTTTTTTTTTTGATTTTGGGTATTTTTCCGCAAGGAATCTAGATCTTCTATTTGTTTCTGAAAATTTTGAACAAAAATTTTCAGATGTGCTCTGAAAACTCACAACCCAAAGCTTAAAACTTCGAAATATCCTCTAGTATATTGTTCACTGCTCTAATAAACTCAGCTTTGATACCATGTAGAATTTTTCTACAGATCAACTGGCTTTGATACCATGTAAAAAATTCACCGTAGATCACCCGATAATGCAATGTCACTAAAGCAAAATACTTTATCTACTTCTACAAACAAACTTGCAGAAGCTTAATCGATTTTGAGCAAGATCAAATAGAACACATATACAGAGAATGAGAAATCAATCACACATGAACACAGAAGAATACTCGGGGGAAAGCCTCAGCTAAAAATCCCACTATCTGTATTATCATACAAGTGGAAATATGTCCAGATTACACAAAGCTTTAGCTCACAAGCTATCCAGCTCTCAGTACAATCCCTCAATGCTGCTTATAGACACAATAGACAACACACATGTCTTCCTTCAATCCTCCAAGCCTCCTGTTTCCTTGCACAGTTTCTCCTGGGTCCTCAAGCTGCCACCTGTATGTAATAATACCTCACACACTGCTCTGACCTCTGAAATAACTGCACAAACCTGAAGGAGATAATTCCTTCTGCATGGATGAGTTTCCTTTATAGGAAAATTCCTCCAACTGATAGTACAATATCCCTCTCTTTAATCTCAATTGGGTCTCTATTTGAACTGACATGCATTGGTTATTTATGAGAGAATATTCAGTTATCGAGAGAACACTAGTTGCATGCACACATGCATTAACTGATAGAACTCACAATTAGTTCCTCCAACTGTTTGGAACTAATTTAACTAGACTTAACTCAGTTAACTGAGTTAACTAATTACAACTCAAATACAACTCATCTTTATCTCCTTAATTAAGGGATAACTTCCTCAATCAAAGGGATAACTATTGCATG
>APFE030912381.1:51278-65324 GCA_000404065.3 Pinus taeda | reverse complement strand
TCCAACTAATTAACTCAAGATGAATTAATTAATTATTTTTCAAACAACTAGTGAGACTAAATTCGAATTTTAATTCTCAATTTTAATTCAGGGACTAATTAAAATTGGAATCTATCTTGAAATACTATTTATAGAAATGCTATTTTTAGCACTTCCATTTTTCATTCCTTGTTGTTATGTCCAACACTAGTATCCAAACTGCTATTTATAACAATGCTATTTTTAGCATTTCTTGTTGGCATTTTCAATAGTAAAATCCTGGTGGAGTCTTTCACTTGATCTCGTAAAAGAACCTTCATTCCATCCACCTGATAGCCACAAGTAGTCTACTTAGGTGAATGTAATGAAGCTTGGGGGGCATGCACCTAGTGGTAAAGTTAAGTTTCCATGTATGTTATGTGAAGGGAATCACCTCATTCACCTTTTTCCCTATCTGGACGAAGCCAAATAGGTGTTCGATAACCATCCTGCTTCACCACAACGACTTCCATCTGGTTACATGAGACTCTCCCTTTCATCATGCTGGGGGCATGTAAACCAATCTCAAGCATAGTTTGTCATTTCAAGCTTGTGTAAAAATGAAACTGAATCCAAGCATATTTTATCATTTCAATCTTCTGTAAACATGAAACTGAATCCAAGCATAGTTCCCTATGGTTCAAGCTTGTCTAAAAATGAACCCATTTCTATTTTAACCCTCGTGATTGCCATTCTATCAGCCTCTTTCGCCAGATGAGCCTTGGTTTTTCTCCTTCCATCGTCACTATCTACTTGGCCGATCATACACTTTCACTTGGTTGTTTTACCCTTTTTTGAGGAACAATTGCAATGAGTGGTCTTATTAGCCAGCCTCTTCATAGAAATCAACATGTTTTGAGAAGTTCCAACATCACCGGAACCAATTTCTACCCTAGACACCACTTGTTCCTCAAAATGGAGTCCTCTTTAAGATCTTTCAGACTCTCTAAACATGAAAAGATTTCCGAGCACTTGTTCTTTCCAGCGCGTTAACGGATTGGAAATGACATCTCTTGTACGCTTTTTCAGGCTTGAGAGATTAATTTACAAAAAAGAACTTATGGACTTTTCTTTTCATCCCTTTTCAAACTCTGTAAACATGAAAAGGACCGAGTTATCATTGTCGTTAAACTCGTTAAAACATCAAATAGTGACAAACTTGTCCATCTAGAAAAGACCGAGTTTCACCTTCGCTATACTCGTTAAAACATCAAATAGCAATGGATTCACTCGAAGGGGTGAAATTATACAACAAGCATTTGTTATCCTCCTCAAGCTTAATAAAAATAAAGAGGTACTGGTCAACAATGACTGGGGAAAATGGGAAAAGGGGAAAATCACTTTATGGTAGCAGGTTGCTCTTGAACCTGACACTTTCACTTCATCTCCGTGACTATTTGGGTTGGGTTATCTGCTTGACGGTTATCATACTTATGGTCTATCACACCATCCATCACTTTTGGTTTTGGGTCAATGCTGCTAATTCATTTAGACTATTTGGGTTGGGTTATCTGCTTGATGGTTATCATACTATGGTCTATCGCACCATCCATTACTTTGATTTTGAGTCAATGCTGCCAATTCATTCAGTTTCATCAATATGTTCAAGAGAAGTCATCTTTTAGAGTACCATAAACCTTCATTTTCATGACTGCCATTCCTGAACCTTATGTCGTCAATCAAATTCCATCTCCAAAATCAATACACTCGTTTCGTGTCGTTGATGTGGGATACACCAAAGCCCTCCTACGACGAGTCGCTTCTTGTCGACATCAACTCATTATCCAATAAGTTGACTTATAAACACCCATTCATTACCTTGAAGCTTGCATGCATCAATGGTAGGTTTCTCACTTTCGGCGATAGGCATACATCAATGGCCTTCGATCAAAAGACTTTGTATGGTGTTCGACACCAAATCATCCATTCACACCATGCAGAATGTACTGCAGTACCTTGAGGATCATTATCATTATTGATGATTTCTCTCGCATCTGTTAACAACTTATATCATTGGTTGGTAATCAGATGGTGTCTTCCCATGTTCGACTTCAGATCACATATTCACATGGTTAGACTCGTACCTAAGCGAATAGTTGACAAGATAGAAGACCCTGGATCTAGTTTCATCCATCTGGGCTGTGATTTCAGAAGTACTAAATCAATCATATGTACAATGGCTTTACATTGATGGTCATTCTAATTATGGGTCTATATCTGTAGACGACTGTTTATGTACATGTAATGAAAGTTTATAAGCTGAGCATGGGTATGCCTTCCCTCAACAATTCTTGTAAAATCAAATATCATGATATATGTATTGTAATTGATGCAGGTCACCTTCCACTTTGATACCTCCTCATCACATCGTAAAGCATTTCATTCGACATTGGCATTTTTCCAACTTCATGCTTTAGGGGGCAGCTGTTACATATCCATTTGGGCACATCAAATCCCAACTTCCAAAGCAGTGTTTTAGGGCTCATCAAACCCTAATTTCAGTTGCTTCATGCCCTAAACAAGTCACCCCTTTGAATGCCTCCTTCCTAGATAGTTTCATGACTTGAAGACATCCAGAAACAACCTCTAAAAGGACCAGCGAAGGTAAGCCCTTATAAGGGTGCACTACAGAGTAGTTGAGTCCACTTCCAGGGTGCTCTGCAGAGCACTTAGGCTTCCTTTCACCTACATTGGGCGAGAATGAGCGAAATTCACATAGGGTTTGGGGAATATTATTATCTTTTGGAGTCATCTAGAAGGTTTCCTCACTTGTCAACTCCTATGAGCTCGAAAATGGATGAGGAATGAGTTAAGGTGCATCCTATCCTCTCATCCCTTCCTCCATGGAACTAATTCTAAGTATGGAAGGCCATTCAATGACACCGACAAAACCTCCTTCATCTTCCTATAAATTTACCACTTATCTAAGTGATCAGGGGCTGGAATATGTTGAATTGTAAGGAAATAACACTGTTATGAGATTTGGCTTTGAAGCAAGTATTGTAATGCTACAAGTTTATCATGCTTTTGATGTGATGTGGATAGGATCTAAGCTGGAGGAATGGCTTTGAATTAGACAACAATGGTTGTAATTCCTTCTTCTATCTAATAAAGTGTTTGAACCTTTTTCCCATATGTTTGTATTATTTCATAATGCTTATATGTGTGAATTGTATTTGATTCCTTTCACTTATATTCAATAGATCGTATGCTTTGATCGATTATTTGTTTTCTGTTGTGTTTATAGGGTACTTCTCAAGCGGATTAAGTACGGGAAGGAGCGACAAGATTGATACAAGGGAGATGAGAGGAAAGCGGAACTACAAGTAGGTATTCTATCTTCTCATCTTATCTATTGCTTATAGGAAAAGTCTAAAACACCTTAAACTGTTGTTCTAGATACAACTACTTATCTAGGGAATTAGTATTTATCTGTAGATACAAAATTCTCCAAAACAATACTTCCCTCATTGCATATAATTGAGAACCTTCCCTTAGGCAACACTTTATTTGCAAGGTTGAAATGAAGCATAAAGACACCTTCCTTTTAATACCCTGGATTTGGATTGACTTCTATTCGTGATTTATGCGAAGAATTCTTTTTGCATAATAGTCCACCCAATCTTGATGAGCTTCCAACGAATCCACCCCAATGATGAGATCAAAAGTTCAGAGGGCAGTGACATATACTTTTAACTTAGTCAAACAGACAACTAACTCTCCCACATATTCTTCAATACTTAACTCTACTGACGATTGTTCTCCTGAAGCCATCTCGACCTGTCTAAAATCATTTTGCTTGCATTTTGTCAACCCACATTTTTCTAATGCATATGAAGAAATGAAACTACCAGTTGCACTAGAATCAAATAATATTTTGAGTTTATGTTGTTAATTGTACCTATTGACTCCACTACAATGGACCGATGTTTTTCTTGGCTGTTATTGACTATTACATGGATTCTATGCTTTCCTTTGGTGTTTAATAATGGTGTTTTTCCTTCCCTATGCATAGTAGTTGATGCAGCCTCGGGGCAATCAAGCTAGAAATGAGGTCCCCATTATCTCCAACAATTAACCCATGGTGCACCCCTTGCACTATTTTGTGAGTTTCTTGAAAATGAGCTCTTCCCTCTCATGTTTCTTCCTTTGTTGAAAGTTCCTCAAGAGTTCCATTGACTCACGTTAGATCCTGATGAGGCTGCAGTATGACATTAATTGTCATTATAGTCCTTGCTCCTACTCCCCTTGGGGTAAACCTGCCACCTTAAGGAGGTGGCCTCGAACTTCCTACCTTGAAGAAGTTTCGGGGGGTCTTCCCTAGAAATCTTGGTTGTGGGGGTATCATCGTCTTGATTCCCCCTTTGATCCCTAGATGTTACTGTGCAAAACGAGCACATTCAACTACCATTGCAACGGGCAATGACCTCTGCACTCTAACCATAGCCCTGATTCGTGGTTTAATCCATACAAAAAATGCTCAACTTAACATTGATTAATATCCAAATAGGGAACACATTTTACAGGTTCCATAAATCTCATCTCGTATTCCTCAATTATTTTGTTCCCTTGGAATATCATGTGAAAAGCTCCTACCTATGGCTCTTGAAAATAGGGTGGCAAGTACTTTGAGCGAAATATTTCCTCGAACAACTCCCTGGGAACATTGTCTAATGTGAGATCAAATTGTTTTCTAGATTTCCCACCAAATTAAAGCACTTCATCTTTGTTGGAATATAGGGATATTCGTCTTCTGAGGCAGAAGCATTTTCCTTTAGTGCAAAACACCTTGTCATACCTTCCAACCATGCTTTAGCATGTTCTCCAACTCGCCCTCCTAAAAACTCTGGGAGCTTAATCTTTCACAACTTCCTAGAGATATTCTCATGAGGGTGTCTAAGATCTAATTGTTTATATCCTTTTGGGTTTCCTTGCTCAAAATGAGGTTTTTCTTCCTCAACACTGGCTATTGGCAACCTTTTAGTGTTTCCAAGATTGCTTCCAACGAGCACATTATAATGGCTAGATCAGGTGATAAAGCAGTTAGTGTTGGCAGCGGAAACAACGAAAACGATGGCGCTGTCGGTTAGTCTTGACATCGACATGTCTCTATTGTCATAGCTTTGTTCTATTTACATAAAATGATAATGATTACCTGATGTGAAAACTTAGTTAAGAAAATATTACATCATAAACACAAGCTCATATGTGGGTATAGGTTTTATACTATTATTACTTGTAGGCAGGTGGTACTTATACCAGGTCAAGGAGGGTGGTATCACTATGTTCTTGTCCCAATTTGGAGGATAATATTCTTGATTCTTGGCTTGATTCATATCTAGGATTATAAAAATCCTAATTAATTAATTAGTTCCATTCTAAACTAATCCTAATTAATATAGCTCCACACATTATTATGATTTAATTAAATTAACTAATCCATATTAATTTACCTCATAATCACACTCCAAAATGAATAATATCACCTATAAAATGTGTTTATCAATTTGAATGGTTAACATTATAGCCACTAGAAAAGTACCATTCAACAATAGTATTATGATTGTTTTCGCTAAACCTTGAGCTAACATATTATTGTGCAAGAAATTTAAATAGTTAAAAAGTACCTTAACTAATTGACTAAATTGTACATATAAGTAATTTCCCTTTCTTTAACGTCTTTCTTAAAAAATTATAAAATCTAACCATCCAGAATGAATGATTAACTTTATAGCCACTGTAATTAATTAATTACATTCCATTCGTGTATATATATAAATATATATACATAATCAAACAATTTCAATCATGTCTCTCTACTATTGGACTTTCAACAATATGGCCAATGTATTATTATATTTTACTACATTAAAAACCCATAAAAGTGTAGAAGGACGGTACAATGTATGCGAATATATTTTAATATGTATCATGTGAAGGGTTCTAAGGTTTGTATGTTAGTCTCCATGATTATATGTATGAGTACAACCTTTCTTTCAACTTCATTTGTGGGTATACTACCTATCATTTTATAATAGGGTTTTTATTCTGAATAAGTGGGTACATAACGTTGCAACCTTATATGTCAGTATATAAGTTAAGCCTTTTTATACGAGTTTCCTCTTCACTTGTAATAGGACCACTACCTGATAAGTTTAACTAGTCCACCTCATCACCGACACATTGCTCTGTCACTAGGGTTGGGATTCATGGCCTTATTACGTGGCTTTACGGTGTGCCTCCCTCTCCTCAATGGCATATGGTTGTCACATGGGTTTCTACTTGCACGATTGAGATTAAACAAAAATATCCAACGTCTAAAGAGATTAGGGTTTTTGGGATAGGGTGGACTACGCCATTTCAAATTCATTTCATCCATTTGTTTTCCTTGTTCATCGACACCTTGCTCTGCACTGAGAGAATGTTGGCCTACGATCACAAACTTTCTTTGTTCATTTTTTGGTAGTTGGTTAAAATAATTCTAGAGGGTACCCACATGCACCTTAGGTAATCTCTGGTTTTCTTTTCTTTTTCTTCTGGATTTATTCATTCCAGTTGTTATATTTATTTACTTATTTAAGAAACATGTAGTAAATTGTATTAATAAATAAGGGTTAGGCCCAAACAATTACAGCGTATGAGAGCTAATGAACCAAAAATCCTTGAAGATTCAGGTTAGAACATGTAGGGACAACCCAAAACCTTGAAGATGATTACACTCTACATGGCGTTTAAATCTATTCCATCTAAAACTTTCCAAAAAACTCTTAAAATCTAGATAAATTTGCAACACATTTCTATTTAAAAAAAATCTTTGGCTGTAATTTCACCTTTTTTGGAGAATTATCTTTCAACTTTCTTTTAACTTCGGTCCAAGCCTCAATTTTTGTTGAATCTGCCATGGTGCCCATGTTTAAAAAATCTCAAGTATTGAAGTCCTCCATATGATCTGAAAGGGGAAGGATCAGCTCTGCATGGTCTTCCCATGATATCTCTTTTTTGTTATTGTCTGGATGGGGCGCGAACCCTGTTGAAATTGCTGCTTCTTTACTTCTGTCTAGGGTAGTTGATTCTCACGTTGAACATTGTTTTTTTAGAGACGTCTAAAATATTATTTTCCACAAGAGAATTCATCTTTTAAGCACTTGGGTGTGAAATCAATTTACTGTCTTTTATTGAAATATTAGAATCCTCTACCTTGCTATTTGCCTAAACTTGGATAATCATTAGAGATTTTGAATCTTCTTGCAATTTGTTTGCATTACAAAAAGTTGGAGGAAGATACTCTTTATAGATTGTTTAGTGATATCAATTGGTGGCCTCCCACTAGTGAGGTTTACGATTAGTACTCTTAGCTTTGTTTTTCCTTGCTTTGGGACAAGATTTGAGAGAATGGCCAGTATCATAGCAAGCTTTGCAATGAAAGGAGATAATTTGTAATCTAGTTTTTTCATCCATATATGAGCTTGATTTTAGGTGGAAAACCTTTATTGAAATCCATGAGCGTATGTGGGCTTTAGGTAGAGTTTAGTTTCATCACTTTGACAATATAATTTTCCTAAGGCATTATGAATTGCAGATAAGGAGGCATGATTCCACAAATGCAAAGGAAGATTTGGAAGCCTTACCCAAACCGGAGCCATGAAGATTGAAGTAGTAAGGGGGTAGAAAGAGGGAGACCAAGGATGCATAGAGATCCCAATGCTACCCCAAATCCATGGACCAGAGCTAGAAATAACAATTTTTTCTTCAAATTCGCCAAAAACGATGATAAAGAAACCATGAACCAATGGGTAGATGTTCAAAGAATTAGAAATAAGAGGCTTCCAATTCTCATAAATACAAGAGTGAAGATCAATAAGCTTTGGCCAAAATCCATTAAATCTGCAACCAACCCAGCTTAAAAAAAAAAGAAAAAGAAAAAAAAAGAAAGAAAGAAAAAAGAGGAGGAGATGATCTTGAAGAAGGGAAACAAGATACAACCCTCACAATATCATAGAAAGATAAAGGGGCGGAGGGAGAAACCCCGATGGCAACAAATGACAAGGCCACAAAGTTATCAGACGATTCCACAACTGGGAGCATAAAGCCAACCGACAAAGAAGATGAATGAGGGATCATAACCATATTTGTAGACGAAGGCATTGCAATAGTCATAGCAATAATGATATTAAAAGAGCCATACACCACAGGGTTGCCAAATCATGGGAAGAATGGAAGAGGCGATCGGTTAGGGCCGAACCCTAGCCACTGCGACACGAGAGGAATGCTTCACCCATGAGCTCTGAAACCTACTGTCCATTCCAGTTGTTCTATTGCATTGTGTTCTCTTAGGGTTTTAATTACTCCAAGTTTCTTTGTGTCAGATTGGTTACCTTATTTCTCGGTCATGCCTATTGTCCTAGTTACCCCACCAATAAAGCTCTAAAATATGTTACGCATAAGGTAAAATTTCTAGAGTTCTTTTATTATGGAAAATACTTTCAACTACCCTTGCTATTGACGCTTTTCTCTTACTCAATTTAGGGGATTATCAGGGTGAGATTAACCCCCTATAATGCTCCTTGTAAACTTTGCTCAAATTTATTTCCCTGCTTTCTAATTATTTTTCATTTTCTATTGCTAACCCTTTGATCCATGGTGGGTTAAGTATGCTTGGTGAGATGGTTGGGTGAGGTTTCGAATTCTATATGGGTAAGTCAAAAACCCACTCGCATTTTCCATGATTCAATAATGTACTTGATTTTCTCCTTCTTTGCTACTGACTTAGAAATTCAATGGCCAGATTCAACTAGGAGATTTATCGATCATGCCTATTGTCCTAGTTACCCAAATAATAGAGCTCTAAAATCTTTTACACGTCAGATAAAATGTCAAGATTTATGTGGTCCATGATGGACCACACATATCTTCACTATTATGTGCTTTGACTAAGTAATCGTTGTTTAGAATTTGTTTATTTGAAGGAATTAAATTGTACTCTGTTTAATTGGGATTTTATTGAAAGTTAATTTATTTACAGGGTTCTAATTGGAATTTTCTTATTTTTCTAGGTTTAATTTAGGATTTGTTTATTTTTAGGGTTTTAAACAACAAAATTCTCTATGGAATTTCACATGCCTTCCCACAGTTTTGGGGTTTTGTAATTAGTCTCTTTTGCTTTATTTTTGCCCAATTTTTCTACAACAACTAACAAAAAATTCTTAAATTTGCTTACAAATTTATTTTCAGCTATATGAATTATATCGACATCCAACGTTAAGAGCTTTTTATTACTGCTACAACAACCTCCAAAATTTTGCTATATTCAAATTTTGGAGCCTACTTGCTAACATGTGAAGTGCCTCTTTTGGTTGTCAAGTGCCATTTCATGTTCCTACACACATTTTAAGTATACATGTTCCTTTCTAAGTGTTTTCGCATCATCAAGTGCATTAATAGTGCACTGTGGAGTCATAATACAATTTATAGTCACAAAACAACACTTTTGGTCGTTACTTCACATACTTTGTCTGTTATACTTGGAAATTGCTTGTGAACTGGCATTTTGAGGCATACTTTTTATTCTTCGGTCATGTCTAAATTTTATTGATGAGTTGAGATGCATCGTGCTTGATTTTTCTCCTAATTCAGTTATTTTTCAAGGTTTCACCTCTCCAAACTTAAACAATTCTCTGACTTTGCAAGCATGCCCTCTAGGTTAGGAGAGCACATTACACACTATTAAGGCCTAGTGGAGGTCCCCATTGTCAGTTGGAACTACACCCTACACCAAGCCTAACCCTTCTTCCCTCTTTAGTGCACAACACACTCTCAATCATTAAGACTCCCTCCTTGTTGCTTGTTGTTGCACCCTATGCCAGTCAAGCCTCCAGTCTCCCAGTTGAGCACAAAACTCACTCTTAGTGGGAAGTGAGGCCTTACCTTGTGCCTTTTCCTGCACCCTGTTCCTTCCTTGTGGCCTTGGCTCTTCTTTCTCAGCACACAACACATCCTCAGTGAATAGTCACGTTGCCTTGTCCCTTGGAGTTGTTCCCTGTGCCCATAAGGCCTCCACCCCCTCTAGTTGAGCACACAATGAATTCTTAGTGGTTAGTGAAGCCCCTCCTTATCTCTTTCAAGTGTGCCTTGTGCCCAAAATCTCTTTCTCTCTCTCTCTCTCCTCCCTTCACGCATTGTTAATCCACAGATAGAAAATTTGCATGAAGCGTGATATAATAGGATATTTTTGGGCTAATGTTTGCTTCCCATGAGTGATCTACACCCACAGGTGTTCAATGAAGCATGGCAAAGATATACGAGGAGATATGACAAAAAATGTTACGCAAGGAAGAATCCTGGAGACAAAGGCACCATGTTGCAACGATTGAAATAACAATGGATCCCAATGATTAAAGTGGCTCATGAAGACTCAAAGATCTCTCAAGACCCTTTGGAGGGTAGATGTAAACAACAATGCAAGATTTGTTATGAGTATTGAAGACGTAGTGGCAATGCCCTCACTTATCAAATTTTTTTATGTACAAGTCACCATGAGTCCAAGTCATCAATGTTAATGACTTGTCATGTTGTCGTCACATGATGATGTGGAAGCAATGATGTAGTTTTGGAAAATATTGAAAATGTAAATATGTGGAAGTCCAATAGTCATATATGGACAAAACAGCCACATGGAGAAGTCCAAAAGTCACAAAGAAGTCCAAAGGTCATATAGAATTCCAAAGGTCACATTATAAGTCTAAGAGTCATAAGGAAGTTCAAGAGTCATAGGGATATGAAAGGTCATTCCTCTTGTTATAAAATAAGCCTCATTCCTCAAAGAGATGACTTTTAACCTTGGCTTCTTCAACAAAGCATTAAAGAGGAAGATAGTTCTTTTGGAGATAAAGTAGTGGCTCAATGCTCTACTATTGCAGCTAGTGGTGTTTCACTGTATCAATGTATCTTGGAACTTTCACTTAATATTTGAAGCTCATTGAGCCAACACATTTTCATGTGTGCTGTTATCACTTCAGAAAAAAATTCAAATTCTGAGCATCAATTTTTTAAATTTGTCAATGGTTGGTGTCGGTCTCGGTCTGGTCTTTTCATGTTGTTTAAGAGTCTAAGATTTGAATAGGAGTCTTGCTAAGAATCTTGTTGGTCTGTCAAAAGAGGTCAATTCTCTGCCTTAGTCTATCATTGGTCTCATAGCTCACATGAACATCATATGTCGAAACCTGTTTCAAGGTTCTTATGCGCTACGAAACTGTCTAGGAGTTTTCGTAGCACAAAAATAAAATCTGTTAATGTTTTAACATCACGTGTCACTCCTTGAACTTTACCTATCACTTCAACTGCTTATCTTCATCATTAGATCATTAGGTGTCTTGGTACTGGCACATGTTTTTTGCAGCATCAGACAGACCAACAGTTATTTACAGTAGCAATCGAAAGTTGCTGTATAGCAATGTGAAACCTCTTCCACTTTCTTCAAATCCATTATGATCTGGGAGAAATGAAGGACCAAAGTTGCGCTACGAAACTGCTGTAGGTGCAGTTTTCCACAAGCATTTTTTACACATGTTTTTCAAAGACTCATTCTGGGCGGTGGGAAAGATGTTTCAAAAAACCAAGAGAGGTGTTTGTTCATCATGGATTGGCTCAAAAAATCCTCCTTCAGTTTTTCGAAATACAATTTTTATGAGAACATTGGAACTTTGTCCCAAGACCTATTTTTCAGCCATAACAGTTGAAATGCGGTTGCTATCAATAATTGATTCCTTTAATAGTGAAAGTAAAGTGGCCATCATGGAAGCAGTGCAATTGAGGTGTTAATTCAAAAATTGGCAAATTTTTCTTCAATTACACATCAAATAGAATGGAGGATAGTGGAGGTACATGGGTCAGCACATTGCTATTCGCTATTCTATTCCAAGAAAGAGATGTTATTCGAGCTGGTGCTACAATACCATCTCTTGCCATGTTACTGAGGTCCGATGAAATGATTGATAGGTATTTTGCTACTCAATCATGGGCTAGTCTTGCCTTCAATGGAAGCAAGGGAACACTTCTTGCGGTTGCAAATTCAGGAGCAGCTGGAGGTCTATTACAATTTAAATTTTTTTGAAGATGCAACTAAGACAGCGGGAAATATTTCCTTAAGGAAATCACACAGCAATTTTGAATAGCTTTGGAGCAATTGAAAAGGATATTTAAATATCAAGAGGCTCAAAATAGCAAAATTTTGGTTGAAGCTGTGTTTTTTGGAATTACACAGCAGTTTCGTAGCGCGCTACGAAACTGCTGAAGCTGCATAATTAACGTTCAGTAAACTAAATTTTGAAGACTTTTCAATCAGCATTAAAAAGTTTTTGTTAGCACACCTGCACATGGGAAAGGCTTACAACACACGAAGGATGTGGCACTCCAATGGATAGATTGACTAATTCAAGAAGATCAACATGGTTAATTACTTTCGATTATCTATGAGGAAACCAAAGCATTAAACAGGGGCAGTTTCCTGTTTCTCAGCCGAGGTAAAGGGATACGATAGTAAGGGCGAGTAAAGATCTTTAAACATCCATCAAGGCTACAGCTGTAGTAAACCACTTGGCAGAGAATGAATATCGATTGTAATAAATGCTATGTTCAGCATGCTGTAGAATTAGAATCCTAATTGTTTTAGGTTTCTAGAGCTGTCAATTAGTAGTAAGTTGCTTTTATTAGTTAGTTTAAAGGTGAATAGGTGTCATAAGAAGTAGAATTCGAATTCCCCTCAGGTTTGAGGATGAATCTCAGTCAGGGAAAAGAACTCTATAAATATAAGAAAAGGAAATGTAATAGGGGTTGGAAAATTTATGAAAAAACTCTGATATTTGGCTTAGGTAATACTCTGTTTTGGTAATACAAGCTTGGCTTTGCTTCTCAGGATTCATGAGGGATTTGATGTTCAGAATGTGTGGTATTGTTCTTTTCCTAATATTTTCAGTGGTATGAATGTGTAATCACTTAGAATTCACTTAAGGTGCTCTAACTTCCTGTATACATTCGTAGACTGTGTGGTCCTATTTGAGTTGGTATGTTTTGAATATGTTAAATGTTGAATGCCCTGGCTTCTATGTAAGGTTAATACCATTGTATACTGAAATGATGTTGACTCCATAAGCCCAATGGATAGTTGCTAAATGTGTTTCCACCATTCATATTTTTACATTTGTTTCACAAGAGTTAGCCATCTTAACTATAATCAAAATCATTAACCCTTTTGAGAGAGCCCTCTCAGGTTGAGGAGGCTAAACCTTAGCCTAAAGTAGGTGTGAAATAGTTACTTGAGGTCTTCCTGGTCTGCAACCTTCCAGGGTCAGATTTTGATAACATTTTGGTGCGTCTGCCGGGAGTCTGAAGATTATTCATTCCCGAAATCAACAGACTAAACTTCTGAAGGTAGCAGGAGCTCAGAAGAATTTTCGAGGCTGCAAATCTACCTTGGCGACTCCATTTTTGAAGAATTCAAAATTCATAGATTCATGGTGATTCCACTGAAGTTATGAAGGACCCAGATGCTACCATTCTTATTTCAAGGTATGCATGCATAAATTTTTTGGGAATTCATGGTTTCCCAAATCATTTTCCCAAGAATGCATATTTTCTAAGGAATGGTCCAAAATTCAATGGAGAAGATTTGAATTGAACTTTAAAGCATGTATCATATTTCTGTGATTTTACCGAGCTTCTTAGAGTTAAACATGAGGATGTTTGCATTATGTTGTTCTATGATTCATTTCAAGGGAAATGTAAACGGTGGATTGAAAGCTTCCCTGCCAAATCCATCAAGTCATTTGAAGACTTTTGGTTTATGTTTTTGGAGGAATGGATAGATAGATCAGATGTGGTGGTAAACTCTCCATCAATTCAAAGTTTCAAACAATGGAATGATGATCATATTAATGAAGAAATAGATGAAAATTTTTCTTTGTCCTTGTCTTCTTATCTAAAATCATTTGAGTGCAAGACAGAAGATAAGATGAAATTTTTGGATGAAGTTGC
>APFE030912381.1:39316-51188 GCA_000404065.3 Pinus taeda | reverse complement strand
AATTCAATCATATAGTCTTCATGGTCATGATCATTCTTTTCAAAAGGTTTCTATGTCTGAACACAAGGAGAGGGTGTTGCTTCCTTTCTCTTTCATGATTGAGGAAGAGTACTCTGTTATTGAAGATCAGTTTGCACAATCAGAAAGTTACGAGAATCATCAAGATGATCATGTATTCTGGGATCCTATAGCTAAATACATGGAAGAGTTTTACTCTCCAGTGTTTCAGTTTGTTTATGAAGATCAAAGGCAATTTCAGTGGCAGTGGTCATCACAATATCATAGTGGCTCTGAACTCCGATGCAGTCAAAAATCTCAAATATCAGATAAGACAGATGATTGGCTACATTGGAAATTTCACATTGATTGAGCTGAAAGAAGTTTGAATGGATAGGGTAGGTAGGTAGGAAAATGCAAATAAGCTCAAGGTTGACTGAGCATTTTTCAGTAGATGTAGATTTCTTTCTCCTACAAGTGATCATCAAGCTTAAGCCTGAGGTGAAGGCCCAAGAAGCTTGAAGGGGATGCTTGTCAAGCAAATGTTCGTTTGTCATAAGAAGATAAAGCACTGGACCTGCGAGTTCTTAGTGTACTACAACTGCACACTATCCCAAGTGGAGCCGCTGTTATCACTTCAGAAAAAATTTCAAATTCTGAGCATCAATTTTTTAAATTTGTCAAAGGTTGGTGTCGGTCTCGGTTTGGTCTTTTCTTGTTGTTTAAGAGTCTAAGATTTGAATAGGAGTCTTGCTAAGAATCTTGTTGGTCTGTCAAAAGAGGTCAATTCTCTGCCTTAGTCTATCATTGGTCTCATAGCTCACATGAACATCATATGTCGAAACCTGTTTCAAGGTTCTTATGCGCTACGAAACTGTCTAGGAGTTTTCGTAGTGCAAAAATAAAATCTGTTAATGTTTCAACATCACGTGTCACTCCTTTAACTTTACCTATCACATCAACCGCTTATCTTCATCGTTAGATCGTTAGGTGTCATGGTACTGGCACATGTTTTTTGCAGCATCAGGCAGACCAACAGTTATTTACAGTAGCAATCGGAAGTTGCTGTATAGCAATGTGAAACCTCTTCCACTTTCTTCAAATCCATTATGATCTGGGAGAAATGAAGGACCAAAGTTGCGCTACGAAACTACTGTAGGTGTAGTTTTTCACAAGCATTTTTTACACCTGTTTTTCAAAGACTCATTCTGGGCGGTGGGAAATATGTTTCAAAAAACCAAGAGAGGTTTTTGTTCATCATGGATTGGCTCAAAAAGGCCTCCTTCATTTTTTCAAAATACAGTTTTTATGAGAAGATATGAACTCTGTCCCAAGACCTATTTTTCAGCCATAACAGTTGAAATGTGGTTGCTATCAATAATTGATTCCTTTAATAGTGAAAGTAAAGTGGCCATCATGGAAGCAGTGCAATCGAGGTGTTAATTAAAAAATTGGCAAATTTTTCTTCAATTACACATCAAATAGAACGGAGGATGGTGGAGGTACATGGGTCAGCACATTGCTATTCACTATTCTATTCCAAGAAAGAGATGTTATTCGAGCTGGTGCTACAATACATGTAATACCATCTCTTGCCATGTTACTGAGGTCCGATGAAATGATTGATAGGTATTTTGCTGCTCAATAATGGGCTAGTCTTGCCTTCAATGGAAGCAGGGGAACACTTCTTGTGGTTGCAAATTCAGGAGCAGCTGGAGGTCTATTACAATTTAAATTTTTTTGAAGATGCAGCTAAGACAGCGGGAAAGATTTCCTTAAGGAAATCACACAACAATTTTGAATAGCTTTGGAGTAATTGAAAAGGATATTTAAATATCAAGAGGCTCAAAATAGAAAAATTTTGGTTGAAGCTGTGTTTTTTGAAATTACACAGCAGTTTCGTAGCGCGCTACGAAACTACTGAAGATGATGACTAATGCACAACAGTTTCGTAGCGCGCTACGAAACTGCTGAAGCTGCATAATTAACGTTCAGTAAACTAAATTTTGAAGACTTTTCAATTAGCATTAAAAATTTTTTGTTAGCACACCTGCACATGGGAAAGGCTTACAACACACGAAGGACATGGCACTCCAATGGATAGATTGACTAATTCAAGAATATCAGCATGGTTAATTACTTCGATTATCTATGAGCAAACCAAAGCATTAAACAGGGGCAGTTTCCTGTTTCTCAGCCGAGGTAAAGGGATACGACAGTAAGGGCCAGTAAAGATCTTTAAACATCCATCAAGGCTACAACTATAGTAAACCACTTGGCAGAGAATGAATATTGCTTGTAATAAATGCTATGTTCAGCATGCTGTAGAATTAGAATCCTAATTGTTTTAGGTTTCTAGAGCTGTCAGTTAGTAGTAAGTTGCTTTTATTAGTTAGTTTAAAGGTGAATAGGTGTCATAAGAAGTAAGATTTGAATCTCTCGGTTTGTGGCGCTGAATCTTCAGTCAGTGGAAAGAACTCTATTATATATAAGAAAAGGAAATATAGGGGTTGGAAAATTTATGAAAAACCTGATATTTGGCTTGTATACTCTGTTTTGTCCTGGTTAATCCTGGCTTGGCTTTTTTAGATTCATGAGGGATTTTATGTTCAAATGTTTTGGTATTTTATTTTCGTTAATATTTTTCAGTGGTATGAATGTGTAATCAACTTAGAATTCACTTAAGGTGCCTAACTTCCTGTATACATATCGAAGTTGGCCTATTTGAGTTGGAGTTTGATATTTAAAATGCTGAATGCCCGTGCCTTCTAGTGTTTAATACATTGTATATTGAAATGATGTTGACTCCATAAGCCTAATGGATAGTTGCTAAATGTGTTTCCACCATTCATATTTTTACATTTGTTTCACAAGAGTTAGCCATCTTAACTATAATCAAAATCATTAACCCTTTTGAGAGAGCCCTCTCAGGTTGAGGAGGCTAAACCTCAGCCTAAAGTAGGTGTGAAATAGTTACTTGAGGTCTTCCTGGTCTGCAGCCTTCCAAAGTCAGATTTTGAGATAACACGTATATTGTGAATTTTTTAAGACTAATCTTTGGATGTTCGCGGTATATGTTGGCATTCATATGTACTAAAGAATTGAACTATTTCATTGGCTTTGGTGCTCATATTATTGAATACATGTTGTTCCCGCTTGAATGATTGTTACATCTATGTGAACTATTTTGCTTGATGGTTAACGATTCTTTCATATGTATGTGGATGTGTACTTATTAGAATAGTACTATTAATTTTCTCCTAAACACTCACTTTTGTTTCCTTCCAGTGAAAGAACCTTGATACATCTGGAATTGAACACTTCACAAGGAATACTTACTTGCTCGTTCAAAAGTACATGTGTGTTTCTCTCTCATTCTAACTACTGTGGCCAAGGAAAATATTTAAGTACATGGCATCCGGACCATATTTTTGGATGGGGATCCTATACCAAACGTTCTGAGGTCTAATTGGGACTTCATATCAGGGAGATCCCTTATATGTTGGCAGGATCAAACATCGTCAACAGAGGTTTAGAAGACCGTCAGTCAATCATGAGAAATGGTAAAATTGATATTTATCTACTCTTATGGAATCATCATCTACAGCAAAAATAAAGCCTATAGTCCTACAATATTACAAAATAAAGTAAATCCTTTTTTTAGGAAATAAAATTTCCCGCAAAGAACTTGATATTAAAATATCGCTATCGTGTAACAATCACATTTTATGACACCATGGAAATAAAATGTCGTATGCCAAGAACCTCATTAAAATTTGTCATTATATTTTTCTTAGAAATAAAAGATGGTTTTCCTAGCATCTACTATTTAAATCTTTATTACATAACATTACCATTTTCCATAACATGTGATAATTTAAAACAAAATGTTGTTTAACAAGAAACCCTTATAATTTTTGATCATGTAATATTTTTCATATTATATAAGACACCCAAGACTTCATGGGTGTTGGATCCCTTAAACTAAATTCTATTGCTAATTATGGCCCCTTGTAAACAAATTCACATGAAAAGAGATGCATACTTGTCTCTCTCCTCTCCCACTAGATGGAGGCAGCATGCATGAACAAGAGGCCATCTATACGCTCTTCCAATTTACGTGTAGTCTATCATTTGTCTCTTAGCACTCCCATTGTGCACAGAAAAATGAGATGACAGTTCCAGTAAACAACAAAGTTCTAGGTACACCATTACAGTGGTTGTGTGTGCTGTGCCTCCCTTGATATGGCCTCACAATTTTTTTTTCTACGTTGGTTTTCTTTAACGGTTCTCTTGCTTCCCATTCTCAAATTTGCAAATGAAGGTAAATTATTCATTTCCTTTCATGATGGTTTCAATTTTTTGTTTACATTTGGAAGGATTTGATATAAATCGTTTTGTATCTTTTGATATTTAAATTCTTTGAAAGGATAACAGATAGTGTGGTGACCCAAGTTTTTCTCTTAATGTTATAGTTGTTTCTGTGATTCCTTTGCTATCTAATAAGAGATTCAAAAGTGCTACCAGTTCTCAGAGCCGGAATTGATTGACGAAATGGAATAATACAATTGATTTCTCCTATTGGACCACAAGTCTTGAATTTAAAGGAATCTATGTAATATGATTTAAATAGTGCAAGTTCTCTAGGAATATCACTGCTTCTCCACTTCGTCCACATGCTTATAATATTCTTTCTTCAATAATTTGTTCTAAATGCTTCACTTAATCTATGCACCTGTAATTTAATAATATATAGGTAACTCTCCGAAGATTGTTGAAATGTTCTTTTCCTACCCTATATTAACCCCGTTCTTTTTCCCATGTTATTCTCTCAATATCATCTAAGAATCATGTCAATATTATTTACCATGTTTTGTTTTCCAACCTCTTTAATTCAATCTTGTGGTTCTATTTCCGAACTCAGTTTGTAGCTAATAATGGCTGCTAAAATGAAACTGTATCACTTCCTCTTGCCTCTTCTAATATTAGTTGTTCCACCATGGCCTAAATAAATAAAAAAACTTGCCATAGATGGTCCTTGGAGGACACAGTGCTTTAGGTTATGGTTGCCGAAGAATGATTGATTGTTACGTGGTGGTGGAGAAGTTCCTCCATCATAATATAAACTACCTATCTAGTCTTTTTCTCTCGAGCCTAGATCCTTTCTCCTCAGAGATAGTGGGATTATTCCTATTGTCTTCAGTCAAAAGGGAGAGCTCACTCTCAGCTTAGGTAAGAAGGCCTTAAGATTCATTTGTAAAGAAAGAATTTGAAATCCATAGTTCCAAAGGGGGATTGAAATTAGGCTTTCTTTTTTAGTTTATGTTGCAACAGTACTAGCATGGTCAATAAATTTAGATCCTTTCTTTTATTCTAGACTTTTGTGATCCATATCATTATCAAGTAAAATTTCAAAATAATCACATCATTGTTTTGGATTCGATGTTTCAAACCATATATTGTGGTTTATCCTCATGACAAGGATGAAAAACCAGATATGAAATTAGGTATAAATAACAAAGATGCCCGATGTGCCAGAAGTAACCAACATCGGAACGACAGAGGCATCTCTGCAACGTTTAAGGAATGCCAACTCGGTTTTCTCTTAGAAACCTGCAAACATGATCGTTCAAATAGTTGAAATTTATTAGCCATTTCCCTTCCATATAGGGATATAATTTTTTATTTCAGACTTCTATGATCCATATCATTATCAAATAAAATTTCGGAATAATCACATCGTTGTTTTGGAGTCTACTTTTCGAACCATCTATTGTGGTTCATCCTCAGGACAAGGATGAAAAACTAGATTTGAAATTAGGTATAAATAACATAGCTACCCAATGTGCCATAAGTAACCAACACCTGAATGACAAAGGCATCTCTACAACATTTAAGGAAGGCTAGATCAGTTTTTCTCTTAGAAACCTGCAAATGGGATTGTTCAAATAGTTGAACTTTATTAGCCATTTCCCTTCCGTATAGGGATATAATTTTTGATTTCAGACTTCTGTGATCCATATCATTATCAAATAAAATTTTAGAATAATCACATTGTTGTTGTGGAGTCGACATTTCGAACCATCTATTGTGGTTCATCCTCAAGACAAGGATGAAAAACCATATTTGAAATTAGGTATAAATAGTAGAGATGCCCCATGTGCCAAAAGTAACCAACACTAGAACGAGAGAGGCATCTCTGCAACATTTAAGGAAGGCCAGATCGATTTTTCCCTTAGAAACCTACAAATGGGATCGTTCAAGTAATTGAAATTTATTAGCCATTTACCTTCCGTATAAGGATATAATTTTTGATTTCAAACTTCTGTGATCCATATCATTATCAAATAAAATTTCAGAATAATCACATCATTGTTTTGGAGTTGATGTTTCGAACCATCTATTGTGGTTCATCCTCAGGACAAGGATGAAAGACCATATTTGAAATTGGGTATAAATAACATAGATGTCCCATGTGCCAAAAGTAACCAACACCGGAACAATAGAGGCATCTCTACAACGTTTAAGGAAGGCCAGATCGATTTTTCTCTTAGCAGCTTGCAAATGGGATCGTTTAAATAATTGAACTTTATTAGCCATTTCCCTTTTGTATAGGGATATAATTTTTGATTTCAGACTTCTATGACCCATATCATTATCAAATATAATTTCAAAATAATCACATTATCGTTTTGGAATCGACATTACGAACCATCTATTGTGGTTCATCCTGAGGACAAGGATGAAAAACCAGATCTGAAATTAGGTATAAATATAAGAGATGCCCCATGTACCAGAACTAACCAACACCAGAATGACAGAAGCATCTCTGCAATGTTTAAGGAAGGCCAGGTCAGTTTTTCTCTTAGAAACCTGCAAATGGGATCGTTCAAATAGCTAAACTTTATTAGTCATTTCCCTTCCGTATAGGGATATAATTTTTGATTTCAGACTTCTGTGATCCATATCATTATCAAATAAAATTTTGGAATAATCACATCGTTATTTTGGAGTTGACGATTCGAACCATATATTGTCGTTCATCCTTAGGACAAGGATGGAAAACTAGATCTGAAATTAGGAAGAGTTATCATCTGGCCCTCCTTCTAGTGTAAGAATGTTGACAGTGTTGGATACCACCAACATATAAGGGGGATCCTCGATGTGAAGTCCCAATTAGACCTCACACCAGTTGGAGTTGGAGCCCCATCCAGAGTATTAGCCCGACCGTCATAACATAAAGGTTCACCTTGGTTTCAAAATTTAACATAAGAGATTATATACATATACTTTAAACAAGCAAGTACGTCGATATTGTGAAACAACAATTGCAAGTGTAAAATGAGATCTTCGTGAGTGGGAGATGAAAGTGAGTCTCTAGAAGGAAGTAATAGTACTAACCTAAGAGAGACACACGATAGCATGAAAATATTCGTTAGCAAAATAGTTCACACAACAATTATTAAAGTGAATACAACACACGTTCAACAATGCAGGTACCAAATCCACTGAAATAGTTCAATTTATCTAGTACATATGAACACAACATATACCGTAAGCATCCCAAGAATAGTCCTAAAACATTTATGAATACATGCATGAAAATGTGTTGGCTCATTGGATTTAAATTAGGTGGAATATCTAAGTACATAGTTACAATGACGAGACACTAGTTCTAGTAGTGGAACATTAAGTCATTCTTACTTCTCCAAAGAATAGTTTTTCTTTCCTATGCCAAGTAGAGAAGCCAAGACTAGCTCTCCAAAGCTTAAGCCTCCAAAATCCCTTTGCTTGAGTTATGAGGATACTTTTATAACAAGAGGAATGACCTTTAATCTCCTCTTGGCTCTTGGTTTACACTCAAGACTCTTGGACTTTTAAATATATCCTTTTAACTTCTAAAAAACTCTTGAAATCCACTATGTGAATCTCGCATTCCACATATGACTCTTGGACCTCCACAAATTACATTTTTCCCTTTTCTTGAGAATACATCAATACATTCCACATGATTATATGGCATGAAACATGAACACACTTGACATTGTGATAACACTTGTACAAATCACAACTTGACAATGGTGACATGGACTTCATGATGAGATGACAATGGCAAGCTATTCTACTTACTGTTGTGTCTTTGACCTCTTTATGATAGATATGATATGCACTTCATGTTTATGAAAGATCTATTATGTTTCTCATCTTTACCCTCCAAAGGGTCATGGATCAATATTGGAGTCTTTTGAGTCATCATGCAATGTCTTTATTCTATCTTGGTTTAGGATCTGCTTCATGTCTTCAGGATGGTTCTTCTTTATGCTTGTTCTCTACAAGTGCTTCTCTACTTCTTCTCCTTGAAATATTCCTCGAGAATCACCTTGTAATGATGAGAAAGAGCACCTGACAACAAAAATCATTCATGACAAAGCAACATTAGCCTTGAAATCATCTATTCTACCTCTACTTTGCTTAAGGAAGAAGATACTTATGATAAGCCTGTGAGAGGGTTAAAAGAAGGAGGCTTGATTAGGAGGGCACAATAAAAATCATCACTGGCTTAAGAGGGCTCCACTGTTTATTTTTAATGTGTTGAAGGTAGTGAAATATTAAGGCTCACAATAGGCCTCCAAGGTGTGCTTATGCACTCAAGCAAGATAGGGAGAGAACGTAAGGGCACAGGGTGCATGTTTGAAGCATGAAGGAGAACCATTTGTTGGTTCACGGTGCATTTGTGTGTTCTAGGGACAAAGGAGGGCATGGGGGTGAACATTGAAGGAAAAAGTGATTTGGCTTTGAACCTTACTAGTGCACTTGTGCACTCAAGAGGAACTAGGAGGTCGCAGGGCACACATTCGAAGCCTGAATCTTGCATGTTTTTGCTTTGTAATCCGCCATACGCTTAAGGAGGGCACAATTCTTTGAGTCGAAGGGGTGCACTCAAATGAAGGCTTCAAGATTTAAGGCTACACCATGTGCCCTGTTAGTTTCAGCCTTTGCAACCTTCCTCCAGTGATCAAACATTCTCTTACAAGTGATTTTAAGGTGTCAAAATCAAATTTTGTCATTTCAGTGAGTCTTCAAGAAAAATTTGGTCATAGGTTTAGGGTTTGCTTTCACTCCTTTCAAAGTTGCCCAAATGTTGGTCCATGTCACCATTCAACTGAGTTTATCATCATTCAGAAGGTTTTTATCATCATGTTAGGTTCCATTGGGTCATTTTACACCTTGTTCATGCCTCAGTTGCGCCTAGGCAAGGTTCATTTCCCTCTCGTAGGGTTTTGAAGGCAATTTCTCTTGAATGGTTAGATCATTAGCAAAACTTGTATCCATATGTTCATACACCTTCCCCTATCCTTCATGTACCTTATTAAACACTTCCCATCACTGAGATCCCCCAAATTCCTCATTTTTGCACAAACCCTAGTTTCTTGCTACAACCTGGCAATTTTCTAGGCTAGGCCTGTGTTTTGCCCTTTTGGATCCCTTCCCCTCACTCAATATCTGAGATTCCACTTTCCCCTGCTTCCTAACATCCATGCCTACTTCCAAAAATTTCCCCAAGAATTTAGAAGCCCCTTATCCCCTTCATTTTGCTTCATTTCGACAAAATCCCTTGTTTCACACATCGGGATAAGTTTCACTCAAAAGATGTTCCAGAGCAATCAAAGATGAATTTTGAAAAACTGAGAGAGGTTTTTGTCCACAAAAATCCAAGGAAGAAACAAATCCTTCACTTTTTACACAGGTATCATGGTTTTAGAGAAATGTCAAAAATACCATTGCCTTGGGAGAATTGATGCACCTCTGAAGTGACCTTGGAAAAATCAAGGTTTCTCCTAGCTTGGTTGGCCAAATTACTTTTTTGATGAGTCAAATGATAACTAGACACAAAGATATTTCCAATGAGCTATCATGAGGTCAATTTGGAGTTGAGGAAGGCATTCAAAAGTTGACTGTAACAGCACTCTGCCTTGAGGCAGCCTCATTTGGCACATTTTTACCAGTCTTAGGAGATTTGATTTTTGAAAAGGAAAATGAACTCCAAATTGAAAATTTCTGGTTGGGTTGGAAAGTAGACTCAAAGAACTTTCCAACGAGCTATCCTGTGCCTGATTTCAACACCGGGAAAGCCTCCAACATCCTCCTGCAAAATGCACTATGTGGCGCATTGGGAAGGCGCGCGACGCGTTGGGCAAGTTTTCACAGTGTAAAAATACACTGGCGCGATGCATCAGAGGCGCGCGGCGCGTTGGGCAGGCGCGCGGCGCATACAGATAAAAAGCCCAAAAACTTCAAAAATTTTCTCCAATATCACCCAAAATGCATGGATTGCCATTGGTACAAGTAGGTTGAACTTCATTCATGGTTTTTCATCCAAGATTACTGGTTGGTTGTTGATGATGTGTATTTCATGAAGCTTGTGTAAAAAAATCAAACCCTACCTTTTAAATACCTCCAAGAAACTTGCTACTAGGGTTTCAATTCATTGTTTTGTCACCAAGTTCACTCCCTCATCTTCTTTGTCCTTTGATTTTAACATTCCCTAAGTTCCCCCCTATCCCCTAAAATCACTAAGCCCATGCTCCCAATTCCCAAATCACTTATTCCTAAGTTCTATTATCCCTATTCCTAAACCCTACCATTCCCTATCACTCTCCTTCTCTCATTCCACTTGTAAAATCCTCAAGTACCCAAACAATCAAGTGACTATCCCATTGTCTCCACATTTCAGACAAATCAGAAGTTTTAAAAAGGGCAAATTTCACTCGGTTACAATCCTTGTTCCCGCTGTCCTATTTCTCCCACAGTCTTTTCCCTTTGGCACACATTTGGTACATAGTTGGAAATTGGAAATAATGACACCAAGTTCTCATTTCTCATTTTCAAACAAACCAAACATACACATTGCAACACCATGACTGACAACAACACATCATACAACCAAGACAAAGATTCCATCAATGAACTACATACACCAGGAAGACACTGAAACGGAGTAAAAGGCAAGATCGGCTCCAAATCTTGGTTGAAGCTTCTTTGGCTGAGCATGGCACTTGATGAGGCACCTTCAGCCCAAATTTCAAGGAATTTGGAGAAAATTTTGTCATTTTGAAATTTTTGGCTTGAAAAACAGGTTTTTTGGCTCAACGCGTAGTGCGCCGTGCGCGGCCCATAAGATTGGGAGGTCCTAATCACAAATGGCTTGTAGTTTTGGGTTTTTCATGATGAAATATACATGCTCAGCTATTTCCAAGGAATTTCATCAAGTTCTGGGTGACCAAAAGGCTCAAAAACACCATGAAAATCACCTTTCTGCCACCTTTTGCACCAGCAGGAAGTACTTTCGGGAGAATGCACTTTTGGAGGGGCAAATGGACACCAAATTGGAAAATTCCACTTGGGTTGGAAAGTAGACATCTAGGGCTTTCCAACAAGCCAGTATGAACTCAATTTGGATGCCAGGAGGTGCCCCAAAATAGGCTGAAAGGCGCGCGACACGTAGAGCTCAGGCGCGCGGCGCATAGAGATTTTTGGTCAAATTTTCACCTTCCAGCTCAGAATTTCGGCCATTTATGACTAGTTTCACCTCTTGATGTGGTGTTTGACCCAGCTTGATGTAATTTGATGTGTGTGATGTAATTTTGGCACATTTGTACTTGTTCTAGAGGATTCATTCACTAAAAGGTGAAAATTAAATGAATGAATTAGTTTCCTAGCATATAGGGGTAAGTTGTTTGACTACCTAGATTTCAGTTCCTTATTTAGAATTAGTTCAAACAGCTCCTAGAATGATGAGCTCGACCCCTAGAGGCAAGGAAAGGAGTTAGGATGGTCTATATGATGTAATTTCTCAATCATTTTCAGAGGTTGG
>APFE030912381.1:0-25550 GCA_000404065.3 Pinus taeda | reverse complement strand
GACACTTGCCTCTCTGAATTTGCCCAGGGATGAGTAAGAGATCATGAAATCTCCAAGTGGAATTGAGAACTATCAGAGAAATGACACTAATCACAATCCTAGAAGCTGACTCACCCACTTGCAAACATCTATATATGGATCACTCATCCTAGAGATCCAAAGGCTGGAATCTTGTATTTTTGTAAGGAAGTGTTGTTGGTTTTGTTGTGGAACATCATAGTGTTGGGTGATCTAATATTTTCATGAGGTGAAGAAGGGCTTTCATGCTGGGAGGATGACGCTAGGTCAGATCAATGGGTTGTAATCCTCTCTTCTACTCTTTCTATCAATAAATCTATTTGAGTTTTTCTCCACATTCTTGTATGTTTGAGTTGATATATGCATTTGTGTGGTCAATATATATCTGGTCCTATATTGTTTATGATTGTAGATCTCGGTTCTTTGATGGTACTATGCTGCTTTGACTTTATAGGTGCCCTTTGAAGCGGGGTAAGTAAGGGAGAAGCAGCAAAGATCTGTCAAAGGCGAGAGGAAACAAGCAAGGAGCCAAGCGAAAGACTAAGGTTGGTACTCTCTGCTTCTCTCTCATCTACTTCTCGTAAAGGAAATCACAAGTAACTTTAGTTTGTTTGTTTCTAAGATAGCTACCCATCTTAGTGGGACTAGAAGCTCTGCATGGACACTAGATTTCCCGATAACATTTACCTCTCTGGCTGCCTTCTCTCTCAAACTAATCTTCTCAAAACTGGAGTCTATGGCTCTTCCCCTTCTGATTCCTATTCTGTTGTAGAGTCTTATTCTTCCTGCATCAGTGTAAACTATATCTTTTCAGGTTTCTTTGGTAGGAATTCATGTTTAATAACATACTTTACCTCTCTAAACACCACATCTCACCTGTACACAACCTTCCTTGTTTCTGAGTTCCAAATCTTATAACCTTTTAAACCATCCTTATACCCAATAAAGATGCACTTTTTATATTTATTATCCAAATTGGTTCTTTTATCCTTTGGAAAATGTACATATGCATCGGAACCAAATACCCTAAGATGCGAAAGAGAGACTTTCTTACCAATCCATAGCTCATGTGGAGTCTTATCCTCCAACACTGATGAAGGTGATCTATTAAACATATAATGTGCAGTCTCCACTGCCTCGAGAATTGGTATCCTAACCTGACACCACTGAGCATGCTTCTTACCTTTTCCATCAATGTCCTGTTCATTCTTTCTGCAACTCCATTTTGATAAGGTGTGTATGGAGTAGTCTTTCGTCATGCTATATCACACTTCTTATAGAACTCTCCACCATCATCTATCCTCAACACCTTGATCTTCTTCTCTATCTGATTTTCCACCACAACCTTAAATTAATTAAACCTGTCAAAGACTTTAGATTTCTTTCGAGGAAACATGTCCATATATTCCTCTAGAAGTCATCTATAAATGAGACATAATACAAATACTTACCCAATGATGGATCTGACACAAGTCCAAACACATCATTGTGCACAAGCTATAATATCCCTTTCGCCCTCTTAGAACCTGAGGGGAAACTCACCCTATTTCGCTTCCCATATACACAATGTTCACATAAATCAAAATGCAGAGAGAAATTAGACATACCTTCTATCATACTATTACCATGCAGTATTCAAAGGTCCTTCTCTCTAATATGTCCATGCCTTTAATGACATACCATGGTCTTTTCTCCAGAGACCACTAAATTTTCTACTCTACTTTCAGGAACCACAAAACTATTGCACCCACCGATAACAATGCTACCTAGAATCTTCTATAGAGTTCCAATCCAAACTCCCAGCATCAATACCAGTGCTCCCCAAACCATCTTGCGCGTATATTTCTTGAACACTGTTTTTACACCCGCATCATCCATCTTACTTATAGAAATTAGATTATGCACGAATATCACCAAGACGTGTTCTAATCCTTCCACCTTATAACTTCAGTTTGACTTTTCTACATTTGATGATTTTGGCCTTCCTGTCACCCCCTAGGAAGACATCACCACTACCATTTTTCTTGTACTCACAAAACCACTCCCTATGGGGAGTGAAGTGAAAGGATGCACATGAGTCAATCAACCATGCCTCATGATCTATATGTGTACTTGAAGAAGAAGACAAATAAACATTCCCACCTTCATTAGAGATGGTTTTCACCTCTAAAAAGGACCATCATCAGGTCCCTTTCCTTTCTCAGGAGCTTTAGATCTATAATATTTTTTGTGGTGCACTTTTTTTCCACATTTCCAACATACCTTTAAAAATTTTCCTGGAGATTTAGATATCCCACTTGAGGATATATATAAATATATATTATTTTTTATGGGACTTCCCTCTCATAGAAAAGGTATCTCCGTTCTAAATCTACATATTTTTTTGTCCCTTCTCTTCTGACAATAAGGATGAGACTGTTATAAGCCATTTTGTCACATCTAGTCAATAGGCCTACCAACCGGATTAAGCAATATCCATGAACACCTTGTCATCATCCCTAAACAAATCCCTAAGCATGAATCTCCCAAATCCTTGAGTTTTTGACCTTGATTGCTTCATTTAAGTGATTTTAAGGCCCAATACACCCTGACCTTTTAGAGACCCGCATTCAACAATAGGTTGCCCAGTTATGCACCAACACTGATTAGCAATAGGTTGTCCCTTGTTGGGGGTGCACTGATTCTAGAAATTCGATAAAAATAAAAAGAATCCCAAAGCTTCCTCTTCCAGAAGATTCCAGGAGTTGTTACAACCATTTACCTTGGATAAGAACTTCGAATCCTTTCTTATCCTACCTTGAATATTTCACCTCTTATCCCTTGAGCTTATCCTCCCATCAAGAGTGGATCTCAAGCCTAGATTGGTAAATGGATACAAATTCCTAAAATTGTTGAAAATAGCAACAAGAAATACTAAAAATAGCACTGCTATAAATGGAAGTTCAACGAGTGTTGAACATAGCAACAAGGAATGAAAAATGGAAGTGCTAAAAATAGCATTCTATAAATAGCATTTCAGGATACCTTCCTATTTTAGTTAGTCCCTGAACTAAAATATTGAAGTAAAATTCGAATTTGATCTTAGCATTTGTTTGTAAAATAATTATTTATTTCATCTTGAGTTAATTAGTTAAGGAAAATCAAACATGAAGTCTATGTGGGGAATGTAACAGTTTCTCCATTAATTGAGGAATTTATTCATCAGTTAAAGAGATAAGGATGAGTTGTAATTAGTTGGCTCAGTTAATTGAGTCAAGTCCAGTTAGATTAATTCAAACAGTTTGTTGAATTAATGTGAGTTTAGTTAGTTAATGCATGCATGCATGTAACTACTGCACTTTAGATAACCGAATATTCTCTCATAAATAACTCATGCATGTCAGTTCAGACAGAGACATAGTTGAGATCAGATGGAGGGGTAGTGTACTATCAGTTGCTAGAATATTCCATTGTGAATATTCCTTGCATGCAGAAGGAATTCTTTCCTTGAGGATTGTGCAGTTACTTCTTCAGGGTTTGTGAGTGTGATGAGGCCAATTCACACATGTGGCTTCACTGGACCCCAAGAAAAACTGCGCAAGGAAATAGGAGGCTTGGAGGGCTTGAGGAGGACATATAGTATGTCTATTTAGTATGTGAGTTGTATTGTTTGATTGCAGAGAGAGTAGGATAGCTTGAGAGTTGATTCTTTTTGTAACTTGAACAAGATTTCCACTTGTATGATAATACAGAGATTGGGGTTTTAGGCTGAGACTTTCCTTAGGTTATTTCTTCTGTGTTATGTCTGATTGATTTCTCATTCTTAGTTATATGTGTTCTCTTGATCTTGCTCAATTCAATTAAGCTTCTGCAAAGTGTTGTATAAGTGGATCTTGTATTTTGTTTTAGTATATTGCATAATCTGTTGATCTACAGTGGGAATTTCTAAATGGTATTGGAGCAAAGGTGATCAAGGCGAAGAACATTATACAAGAAGGAGAAGTTTGAAGTTTGTGGTTCCTGAATATAGAAATCGAGTTCTTATCACATCTCAATTTCACCAATGGCATTCAATGATTTAAGGCTCAAGTATTCCCTTGATGGCAACTTGAATTATATAGCCTGGAAGGATTGCATGGAGGTAGTATTAGAGGATAACAGTCTAAAGGACTTCATTGATCAAGAAGTACCCAACCCGACTGATGCTACTCAACTGGCGGAATAAAAGAAATGTGTGGCTAGAGCAAGGAGAATCCTCCTGGAGAGAGTTCGAGACCACATTATCTCGAGCCTCCATGGGAAGTAGACACCATTTTCAATGTGGAAAAAATTGAAAGATCTATATCAAAATAGTAGCGATCAGAGGAAGGTGGCGCTGAAAGACAAGCTTCGTAGTGTGAAAAGGGTGACACAATCTCTACATATCTGAACAAGCTCACCACCTACAGGGATGAGCTTGGAAGTGTAGGGATCATGACTTCTGATGATGACATGGTGAGTCTTGTACTCCTTGGTCTTCCTAAGAGTTGGCATAGCTACCAAGACTCAGTTAAAGGAAGAGAAAAACTACCAGTTTGGGAACAACTTTGGTCGGATCTAATGCAGGAGGAAATAAGAAGAAGCACCAGAGATGGATCCTCATCGAAGCAAGATGATGAGGAAAATCTAGCCTTAGCGAGTAAGGAAAGGAAAGGGAAAGGGAAGGCATCCCATCCCAAATCTAGTTCTTCCCATGGTGGGAAGAAGATTGACAAATTGAAAGTGTGATGCTTTCATTGTCATGAAGTGGGCCATTATGCTACGAATTGTCCATAGAAGAAATCTAAGAAGGGTTCCTCGAAGGGATCTAATGGTGAGGCATTGATCTCATAGTTTGAGCTGGATTTCTTGCTTATTGCATGCATGGTTTCATCCATGGTGGGATGTGTGTGGTACTTGGACAGTGGAGCTTCATTCCACATGTCAGGTGATAAGAATCTTTTCAGTACCTTGGAAAAGAAGGATCTCTAGATGTGGATCGAGATGGGCGATGATGGAAAGCCATGTTTCAGGTGAAGGTATGGTTGTGTTTCAGAGGGAGCATGGAGCTCCCCTCACCCTGACTGATGTAAATTATGTACTAGGTCTGAAGAAGAATCTTGTGTTTGTCGCTATGCTAGAAGATAAAGGCTATGATGAGCATGGAGCTCCCCTCACCCTGACTGATGTAAAGTATGTACTAGGTCTGAAGAAGAATCTTGTGTCTGTTGCTATGCTAGAAGATAAAGGCTATGATGTAGTCTTTAGTAAAGGAGTGGTATTCCTGAGGCATATCGGTAATGGACAGACAAAGCGAATAGGGATTCAAGTCAAGAATATATACAAGTTGGAGGTAGACGATTGTGTTGCTTTGAGTTCCAAAGCTGAGATGGTGCAAAGCCAAGATGTTGGCGAGCTATGGCATAGAAGACTCAGCCACTTGCACCATGGAGCCCTGAAGATCATGCAACAGATTTCTACCAGATTACCCAAGGGAAAACTTGAGTAGGCGACTACATGCAAAGGTTGTACCTTGGGTAAGTATGCGAGATCTTCCTTTCCGGATCGAGATAGTAGAGGTGGAGTAATCCTGGAGCAAGTTCACTCAGATGTCTATGCACCCTTTTCTACAGCCTCCACCGCTAAACAAAGGTACTATGTTATTTTTATTGATGATTTTTCTCATAGATGCTGGATCTACTTTATGCAAAAGAAGGATCAAACCTTCTTGAGGTTTTGTGAGTTTAAAGCCTTGGTAGAGAAAGAATCTGGAAAGAAAATAAAAACCTTGCGTAGCGACAATGGTGGAGAGTATATCTCCCAACAGTTTAAAGACTTCTGCGCTGTAGAAGGTATTAAACGGGAATTGACGACACCCCATAACCCACAACAAAATGGGGTAGCCGAAAGGAAGAACAGATCGATTGTGGGAGTAGCTCGAGTGATATTGCATGACCATAGCCTACCACTGCATTTGTGGGCTGAGGCATGCAATACAACAGTATACTTGCAGAACAGAAGCCCACACCATATACTGGGAATGAAGACACCTATGGAGGCCTATTCTAGGAAGCGACCTAATGTAAGTCACTTCTGAATCTTTGGATCATCAGTTTACTGTCATGTGACCAAAGATGCCAGGAAGAACCTAGACCCAAGCACTGAGTTGGGAATACTTGTGGGGTACACAGATACACCCCACAACTATTGGGTGTACTTGCCTTCTACTCAGAGGACTGTGGTATGTAGGGATCTGAAGTTCGACGAGCAGAAAGCCATGCAAGTGTCACTTGAGAGGGAGCTCAAGTTGCATGCAGAGGAGGAGCCTCAGATTGATGTGGAGTAGTTGCATGCATAGGATCCGGGAGTGGAGACATCCACTCATGCTGATACTTTTAGAGATGGGCGAAAACACTCAAGGGAAGTTGACAGGTTGATGTTGGATGCGCAAGAGAATGTGGGACAACCATCTTCTCAACGTAGACAGAGGAGGTTTCCTGAGCGGTACACTGGGTACATGGCCTTGGTTGGGGAGTGTGTAGATATCAGACCTTCTTCATTCGAGGAGGCAGTGCAACAACTAGTTTGAGTTGAGGAAATGGTAGAGGAGTATGACTCTATCATTCAGAACAATGTGTGGGATGTTGTCCCAAGACCTCAGGGTAAGTCAGTGGTGAGTTCTAGATGGCTTTACAAGGTAAAGCAAGCAGCTGATGGCAGTGTTGAGAAACATAAGGCAAGGTTTGTTGCCTGGGGTTTCTCACAGGTTGAGGGGATCAAGTACGATGAGACTTTTTCTCCCATAGTAAGGTACTCATCGATTAGATTGATGTTGGCACTATCAACTTAGATGGGGTGGAAGATCCACTAGATGGATGTGAAGACAACATTCCTAAATGGGAAGATTGAGGAGGAGGTGTACATTGAGCAGCCAGAGGGTTTTAAGACCTTCGATCGTGATTCACATGTGTGCCAACTCAAGAGGGCTTTGTATGGGCTGAAGAAAGTACCCCGTGCTTGGTACAGTAGGATTGACAACTATTTCACCAGTTTGGGCTTCACTAAGAGTGAAGCAGATGAAAAAATTTACCATATCATGGTAGAAGGTAAACCATTGATCATTGTTCTTTATGTCGATGATCTGATTTTGACAGGTAATGATCAGCAGATACAGTCTTGCAAGGAGGACCTTGCAAGAGAGTTCAAGATGAAGGATGTGGGCCTTATGCACTACTTTCTAGGCATGGAGGTGTGACAAAAAGATGGTGAAGTATTTGTGTCTCAAGGCAAGTATTTCAATGATATACTCAGGCGTTTTCACATGGAGAAGTGCAAGCCCATGTAGACTCCTCTAGCTAGGAACTAGAGGAAGGAGGATGCTACTTCAGGTGAGGTAGTAGCTGCTACTATTTATCTGTAGATGGTGGGTTCACTTATGTATCTGGTGAACACATGACCCAACTTATGCTTTGTGGGGAACCAACTGAGTTAAGCTATGGTTCAGCCTACCAAGCTGTTTTGGAAGGTAACGAAGCATGTGCTGAGATACCTCAGAGGCACATCTTAGTTTGGATTGTGGTATAAATAGACAGAGGGAGTGAAGCTTCAGGGCTTCACAGATGCAGATTGGGCAGGGAGTCCATTAGACCAGAAGAGCACTTCTGGAGGAATCTTCAACCTTGGTTTAGCTGTAGTTTCCTACTACAACAGGAAACAGAGATCAGTTGCACTTAGCTCAATAGAGGCTGAATACATGGCTGCTATTCAGGCTGCATGTGAGGCCATTTGGATGCGGAAGATTCTAGTGGGATTGTTTGGTTAGAGGATGGATCGTACAGTGATCTACTACGATAACTAGAGTTGTATCAAACTCTCTGAGAATCCAGTGTTTCATGACAGGTCCAAGCACATTGATATCTGATATCACCATCTTCGAGCTGTGTGGTCAAGAGGATCGTGTTGTTGCTGTGTGTTTCAACCGAGGAACAAGATGCAGATATTTTGACGAAGGCATTGTCAAAATGCAAGTTCGAGTTCCACAGAGACATGATTGGGGTTACTGATAGTCCCTTTCTTGTTGAGAGGGAGTGTTGAAAATAGCAATAAGAAATGCTAAAAATAACACTACTATAAATAGCAGTTCAGCCAGTGTTTAACATAGCAACAAGGAATGAAAAATGGAAGTGTTAAAAATAGCATTTCGGTATACCTTCCTATTTTAGTTAGTCCATGAACTAAAATAGTGAAGTAAAATTCGAATTTGATCTTAGCAGCTGTTTGTAAAATAATTAATTAATTCATCTTGAGTTAATTAGTTAAGGAAAATCAAACATGAAGTCTATGTGGCGATATGCAACAGTTTCTCGATTAATTGAGGAATTTATCCATCAGTTAAAGAGATAAGGATGAGTTGTAATTAGTTGGCTCAATTAACTGAGTAAAGTCCATTTAGATTAATTTAAACAGTTTGTTGAATTAATGTGAGTTCAGTTTGTTAATGCATGCATGCATGTAGCTACTGCACTTCAGATAACTGAATATTCTCTCATAAATAACTCATTCATGTCAGTTCAGATAGAGACCCAGTTGAGATCAGATGGAGGGGCTGTGTACTATCAGTTGCTAGAATATTCCATTGTGAATATTCCTTGCATGCAAAAGGAATTCTTTCCTTGAGGATTGTGTAGTTACTTCTTCAGATTTTGTGAGTGTGATGAGGCCAATTCACACATGTGGCTTCATTGGACCCCAAGAAAAACTACACAAGGAAATAGGAGGCTTGGAGGGCTTGAGGAGGACATATACTATGTCTATTCAGTATGTGAGTTGTATTGTTTGATTGCAGAGAGAGCAGGATAGCTTGAGAGATGATTCTTTTTGTAACTTGAACAAGATTTCCACTTGTATGATATTACAGAGATTGGGGTTTTAGGTTGAGGCTTTCCCCGGGTTATTTCTTCTATGTTATGTGTGATTGATTTCTCATTCCTAGTTATATGTGTTCTCTTGATCTTGCTCAATTCAATTAAGCTTCCGCAAAGTGTTGTAGAAGTAGATATTGTATTGTGTTTTAGTATATTGCATAATCTATTGATCTATAGTGGGAATTTCTACAAAACTACCATCCTCTCCTATATATTTATTGTCATCCAAAAACTATAGGTTGGATTTTGGATACTAATCATACTCTCATGCTGCTGCTTTGAACATAAGAGAGATAACATCCTTATGCATTAGGGTGACATAGGGGTGTGCTTTATGACAAGGAAGGATAAGTCAACTTGAGGAGATCTCTACATGATCAACTCCTATTTTTGGTTGTAAACTCTCTCCTTTTCATATTAATACAAATATTATACTGTTTTCCTATATGTATTATGTTATGTTTACATTCATATATTTCAATGCTTTTCTAATCCATTAAATAAAGTGATTGGATAATGCTACATAGATGTCGTAGGTCTTTGACTTGTGTTGATTTTATGTGTAGATTCTAATTATAGAGATCAGAGCTATGATCAGAGCTTACAAACTAAGAGGAGAGAAGAAATTGTGATGAATCCCAAGTAAGTTTCTTTCCATTCTCTAATTTATCTAAGGATAACTTTATATTCTTTGATTTCTATTGTTCTAGACCAGTCCATTAGGTGTAGGGAAGATACTTTTGTCCACAATCCTAAATTCTGCATAACAAATTGGCGACCATAATGGGGATTGGTTCTTTCCCTTAGTGGTTTCCTTGACTTTAGCCCTTGTTACACCTATTGAACAAACCTCTAGTGCCTCACTTAGTCTAGAATGACCCTAGGAAGACCTTTCATTGAGCTTAATTTGATTTTTTGTGTTGGAAACTAGCTCTGCCTTTATCAATGCTCCCTATGGTCTGGAGACAGAGTGTTTCAACACTCTTTGGCCTTCTTTGCAACTGTGTTGCAGAGCACTAGTTGCCTATATGCACTTGCGCTAACCCTTGATTCATGATAAACCTTGCCATTTTGTGCCTTTCTCTCTGATCTGCTTTGGTACAACTTGTTTTCCTTGTGTCCTTGAGTGTGTCTTGGTCTCTGAGAAGCTAATCCCTTGTGTGAAATTGTGTGTTATTGTTTCATTTTTTGCAAAAGAAAATCCCCCTAAATTGCTAGAATGGGGGATGAATTATGTATGAATGTTAATCGCCTCTGAGTGTCATCACCTTTTTTGATAAAATTTTGTTTCGTTCTCTCTTTCTTCTTGTCAATTTGGGCTTGTATGCATCGATTGATTGTTGAATTTGAAAAGTAACTTTTACATTACAGTTAAAGTCTGTGTGGTTTCTTTTTGTCAGCGATCATGTTGAATTCATATGTTTCTTTGCATTTGAAACATAAAAATAAAAGAAAATAAAAACAATTATTTAGATTGCATATAAAGCTTTGATTTTGATTGGAATAATGAAGGTGAGGAGATCGATTGTTGAATCACTTGTTTGTTGCATTGTTGATTGATTTATTTTTCTCTTACTTAGTTAGGCCTTTCATTGTTAAAAGGAAAATGAAAAGAGTTCTTTTTTCCATATTAGTTGCATAATAGGTGTGTTAAGGTGACATCGAGTTTTGAGCCTTGAAATCAAAACTTAATTCAAGAGAAACTATAAAATTCATCTAATCAACCTAAGGAGAATTTGTAACATTAATGCAAACATCTAGAGGTCTAGGCTAGAGACATGTTCTGACGTCTATACACATAGGAGTTGTCATTTTTTTCTAGTGTTGCATTCTAGGTTGATATCTCATTCCACGTACATAAGTATATTAGACTGTTCTCCACGCACCTACAAGTATATTTGATGGTGCTCCACACATGAAAAGTAAATGGGAACACTCTTATCGTATGGTTACACATTAGACAACACTAACATGGACTGCACTTCCACATACCGTAAAGTATATTTTGGGAGTCCACCATAGGTTTTTATCCTCACTATAGGTAACCACGTCGACTGCCTTGTACACTGTGATATACCGAAAACAACATTCATGGAGATTGCCTGCACATACGTAAATCCTTGGTTTACCAAGGTAGTATATTGTAGTTCACAATGACTTGGTAATCATTTTCCTAGATTACACCTTGAAACAACTCCTTAGTGGATCTTAGGTTGAGACTAATGGAAACAATTCCTGATTCTATTGACCAAGGAAACCCCTCTAACATGAATCGTGGTCCTTTTATTACTTTTGGAAATATTGGTGCTCCTTATATGGAAATGTTGTCCCTTCCTGGATTTACCATTGGTTTACCAGTTTGGTTGTTTTTGATCCATATGGTTCCAAATGTCCAAACTATTCCTCAACCAATTTCTCCTCCACCTAATCAATATCAAACTCAAGTTAATCCTAAAGTTGACCCTTTTCCTTCTTCACATGTTGTTTCTTCATCCCTTTATTCCTCCTCACTCGGTGAAAGTCTTGATTCTAGTAACCAGGAAGCTAAGAAGAAGAAGAAAAGGACAAAGAAGAAGTAAAATAAGAAGGGGGCAACTAAGCAACCATTGCTACCAATGCAACTAGTAGGGACAAATATTCCAACCTGCCCTGTAAAGTTAAATTCCCTTGCATTATTTGTAAGGGTGACTACCTTCTTAGAGATTGTCTTGGTATTCCCAAGGTATTAGAAGTGCGGTCCACAAGCTCACATCAGCCTTTGTCGCTAGCTTCTGGAGATCGTGATGGTGACAAACCATCGACTAGTGATCATAAGGTTCATGGAAAGAAGGGTAAAGTTAAGTTTCCATGTAGGTTACATGAAGGGAATTATTATATTCATCTTTGTCCTTATATGGATGAAGCCTCAAAGTGTTGGAAAACCTTACAACTTCTCAGCCATTACTTCCGACTTGTTACCAAAAGCTTTCCCCTAATCCTTCATTACTTGATGAGGTGATTGATCAGAACCCATCTCCAGTCAATCCCACTCTCTCTAAAAATGAATCTCATGAGTCCTTTCTTGACTAACCATCGGTTGAGAAAATGGTTGAATCGATACCACCTTTAGTTGATCATACCTTTCCCATAGAGAGTGAACTTCATACCCCTCAGGTTCTTCTCATTTCTTTAGATTCCAATGAATTGTGTGGCAATCCTCTTGTTCTAATGACATAGGGGGACAATCCTCCTGTTCCAATGACACAAGGGGATAATCCTCCCGTTCCCACAACACCCCCTCCAAGTAGTATCCTATCCTCAGTTTCTTGGAAATCTTTCAGTTCTCCATAGCGTATGCCCATTACCCAAAATCTATTGGCCTTTAACAGAGGAACCAATCAATCGTTAAGGATCCTTCCTTAGTTTCTTATCACTTTGGGAGAAAAGATTTTCTATATCAATGCGATGGTAGTCCAAGGCCCTTTGAATTTTAATTTACTCTTTAGGTGTGACTATGTTTATGACATGGGAGCTCTTGTCTCTTCACTTTTTTCATGTGATGTGTTTCCTGCATGAAGGAAGAATCGTGACTATTGACCAACTTTCCTTCGTTGGTCCTAATTTTAATCCCAGTCAACCAGCTTCCCTAAATGGTCCTTATATGCAAGTGGTATCTCCTCTGCCATATATTAATTATGTGGAAAACAATTTATGCTCGTGTGAATTGATGATCTAGTCGGTGATGTAGTGCATTATTTACTAGGGGCATTACAGTCTAATCTTTCCATTGGATCATTTGAAACCTTCTAAGGAATTGTTCTTCCATTTGATGAGAACCTCTTGGAAGCCATGGCCGGAGAAAAGTTTCTTGTCTTTTGTCAATCTCCTTAAAAAATGAAACAAGGTTCCCATAACACAGTTCCTTTCCTTGTGTTAAGCTCGTTAAAAAATGAAACAATGTCCCATGATCATAGTTATTTTCCTTTGTTGAGCTCATTAAAAAATGAAACATATCGCCTTCCAATTCGAGTCTTTGATTAGATCTCATAAATTCCCAGTCGAGTCTTTCACTTGATCTCATAAAAGAACCTTCATTCCATCCACCTATTAGTAACTAGTAGTCTACTTAGGTGAATGAAATCAAGCCTGGGGGGCACGCCTCTAGAATCACATTATTATCGTTGGGGCATGAAAACTTATTTCAAGCATAGTTTTTCTTTGTTTCAAGCTTATGTAAAAATGAAACCAATTTCAAGAATAGTTTCCCATGTTTCAAGCTTGTGTAAAAATGAAACCATTCTCATCTTATCCCCCGTGATTACCATTTTTTGTCAGCCTATTCCTACAAGAAGAGCCTTGGTTGTCTCATTCCATCATCACCATATGCTTAACTGATCATAGGCTTTCACTTGGTGTGTTTACCTTTTCCTTAGGAACCACAATGATAAGTGGTCTTATTAGCCAACCTATTGAACTTTATGTGTTTTGAGAAGTTCCATCATGACTGGAACTAGTTTCTACTCTTTATCCCACTCATTCCTCTAGGAGGAGTTCTCTTCCAACTCTTTTCAAACTGCCAAAACATGAAAATATTGTTGAGCACTTGTATTTTAGAACTCGTTAAAGTAAATAAAAATATGTATACTCAGTATAAGTTTAACTTTTTTCTGGATTGAGATATACTATTTACAAAAAAGGAATACCTTAGTCGAACATGGCTAATAGGTTCTCTTAAGTATTGTTTTCTACCTTTTCCAGACTCAAGAGACTATTTACGAAAAGTAGCCTTTGGAGTTTTATTTTTCCCCTCTTTTCAAACTCTCTAAATATGAAAAAGGATTCGAGTTAGACCTTCGCTAAACTTGTAAAATCATCAAACAACAATGGACTCGTCGAACATGACGGTAACAAACCACTCCTTCTTAGGGTTCATTAAAATTACTCAGAGGGATTCATCCAAAGGATGAACTTACAGATCAAGCATATGTTATCCTCCTCAAGCTTGTTAAAAAATTAAAGAGGTACTGACTAGAAATGGTTGGGGAAAAATTTGGAAAATGGGATACTCTGCCTATTATGGCAAGGAGTCACTCTTGAGCACAACACTCTTCCAATTCATATTAGTCGATTTTGGGTTGAGAAATATGCTTATCTTTTGGTTCATCATACTGTATCAAAGCCTTCGCTTTTGGTTTTGGGTATGTTAGTGTCAGTCTTTCTAGCCTTCCTCCAGTGATCAAATATGCTCTTACAAAGTGGTTTCAGAGTGTTAAGGTCAAATTTTGTCTTTTCAAAGAGTTTTCAAGCAAAATTTGGTCACTAGGCATTAGGTCTAGGGTTTGCTTTAAATCCTTCTAAAGTTGCCTAAATGCCAATCTATGTCACTATTCAGCTGAGTCTATCATCATTCATAGGGTTTTCATTATCATGTCAGTGTCTAATGATTCATTTTATACCTTATTCATGCTTCAGTTGTGCCCAGGCAAGTTCATTTCCCTCTCCTAGGGTTTTGAAGGCAATTTCTCTTGGACGGTCAAAACAATGGAAAAACTTGTTTCCTGATGTTCATACACCTTCCCCTATCCTTCATGTACCTTATCAAACACTTCCCAACACTCATATCCCCCAAAATCCTCATTTTTGCACAAACCCTAGTTTCTTGCTACAACCTGGCAATTTTCTAGGTTGGGCCTGTGTTTTGCCCTTTTGGACCCCTTCCCCTCAATCAATCTCTGAGATTCCACTTTCCCCTACTTCCTAACATCCCTCCCAACTCCAAAAAATTTCCCCAAGAATTTAGAAGCCCCCTATCCCCTTCATATCGCTTTATTTCGACAGAATTCCTTGTTTCACACATCGGGACAAGTTGCACTCAAATGATGATTCAGAGCAATAAAAGATGAATTTTTGGAAACTGAGAGAGGTTTTTGTCCAAAACATTCCGAAGAAGAAAAACCTCCTTCACTTTTTACACAGGTGTCATGGTTTGAGAGAAATGTCAATCATACCATTTCCTCAGGAGAATCAAAGACACCTCTGAAGTGACCTTGGGAAAATCAAGTTTTATCCTAGCTTGGTTGGCCAAATTATTTTTTTGATGGGTAAAATGATAACTAGACAAATATATCTTTCCAATGAGCTATCATGAGCTCAATTTGGGGTTGAGTAAGGCATTCAAAAGTTGAATGTAACAACACTCTTCTTTCAGGCAGCTTCATTTGGTACTTTTTGACCAGTCTTGGGAGATTTGATTTTTGACAGGTCAAATCAACTCCAAATTGAAAAATTCCACTTGGGTTGGAAATTAGACTCAAATTCCTTTCCAATGAGCTATCTTGCGTCCGATTCCTACACCGGGAAGGCTTCCAAAAGCCTCCTGCAAAAGGGGCGCGACCACTCAAGCTGTCTTCTACAGAACCACTCCAAATTGACTAAATTGCCCTCTTGCTTGCTAAATTGATCGAGGTAGGGTCTTCTAGTGCGTTTTAATGCTTGAAACATGAAAGGATGGGCTTGCATATTTATGTTTATCACCAAGAAATGTAAGGAGAAGTGGACTTGGGTGATTGCTTGTTCATGTAGGCATTATGCTAGGGTTGATGTTTTTTCAAGGTTACAGCGCCATCACAGTCATAGCTTGAGCCAGAGGCCATTCATGAGGAGGGAGGTCCATCACGCCAGCCTGAGATTATTGTGCCGACACATGTTGTTTCCCCACTACAGTGTACATATCAGAGAGGTCATATAACCTTGTTTGCAACAGCTCGACGAGTATTTTCTCCACAGCAGGTGGAAGGGGTCTCGTCATCATCTTCAGAGCAGCGAGTGTTATCTCCACACCAGGTGGAAGGGGCCTCGCTTTCTTCATCGGCACCCCCTTCAAATTTTTATGAGATTATCAGGCAGAGAGAGGAGGAGAACCTCGTGTTGCAGCAAAAGCTCCAAATGGCTCAATGGACCATCACTTATCTAGAACAACGCACCAAACAATTAGAAGAAGAAAAAGAACTTGATGAGCTATGGAGGATCTGCAGTGATCGAACTTTGAACCGTAGGAGGCCTAGTGACCCATTGCCTGCTGATCGGGAGTCCATGCTTATCATTGTGAATGCACATTTGGAGAGATTGTTGGAAAAGGAAAATCATGACAAAGAGCTGCTACGCAACATGAAAACACAATATTGGGCAAGATTGCATGTTTGCAAGGCTAGAATGAAAATTCTCCAACAAAAGCTGTCATAGGCCCGGAAGAAGAAGAAAAGGACAAATACACTCTCCATCTTGGCTAAGGCATCCCTCACTCATCATGGTACTGATCAGCCTTGATCTAGCATCAACATCTGAAAATTTTGAGAATTTTGGAGCATTTTGCAAATTTTTGGTAAAATTACAGGTTTTCCCATGGAAGCGCGACTATTTTGGAGGACTGCTCGGAATTTTGAAAACTTGGCATTTTTGGAAAGGGCATGCAAAGAGAAAAATTACCAATACTTGGGAGAAGCCTGATTTTGAGATTTGAGCCTCCAAAAGCTCAAAATACATCAAAAAAATGACTTTCTGCCCACTTTTTGAGTTGCAGAAAGTGACCTTGGGAGAAATGGTTTTTGAGGGGGCAAAACAACTCCAAATTCAGAAATTCCACTTGGGATGGAAAGTAGACAGACCAAGCTTTCCAATGAGCCATCTTGCACCTGATTTGGACCAGCGGAACCCACTCAAAAGTTGCTGCAAAGGTGCGCGACGTTTGAGCCAGGGGGCGCGGATGTGAGAGCTAACTTTGCCAAATTGACTTTTTTGGTCAAAAAACATTGTTTTGACTATGGTTGACCATTTTTACTTGTAGATTATGGATAAATGTAATATTTTCATGGCACTTTGATAGATTTTATCTCTCTTTACTCTTCTAGAAGCTTCCTTGATGTAAAAAGTGAATAATTAATGCATGAATCAGTTAGCTAAGTAATAGAGGCAAGTTGTTGAGCTGCCTATTATCTAGTGCTTAGTTTGGAATTAGTTCAAACTGCTCCTAGAAGGATGAGCTCGACCCCTAGAGGCAAGGGAAGAGGTTAGCTTGCCTATATTATGTGTTTTCTTAGTCATTTTGAGAGGTTGGAGGTTGGACTCTTGTGGGAGAAAGTTTCATTGTATATTGTACATCTATCTTTGCAATTTCAAGAGGAAGAAGGCCAGGGTTTTGCAGACATCCTTGTGGATTCTTGTTGATTGTAGTGTTGATGGTGTGTTCTCTACATGTTATTGTAAGTTTGTTTATGTATTCCACATCTCTCTTTGCTTCTATTTTGGACAGATGAAGTGGTAAAGTTCGAAATCATGCTTTGACATGCTCAGCTTTTTAGTTTGTTCAAAATTTATGTTTTCTGCTATCTAGAGAGGATTCAAATGGTTGTTTGCCATCTTTAGCTCCTTCTCTATCATCCCTGATCATCCATCTCAGATTAAGGCATCAGCGCTCACTCCTACCTTGCCCCAAAGATCCCCCTGCAAAAACTGTGCTCAATCCCCGCACCCTGAATTGCACTTCCTCCAATTGCCACCAAAAACCCAAAAAATCTTTAAATCAACCCCCCTATCAATTTACTAGCCTAATATCTTTGATCCTAATTGGTTAGCTTATCATATTGAAGATCTACCGAATCTGACCCGAGAGAGCCTTCTCATACCTCGTAGGGCTAGCTACGAGGTGAAATGGTTTGATGTAGCCTTGAGAGTTTGTCTATCTCAGCCTAGGTGAATTCCAAGCGCTAACAGGGTCAATGCTGCCAGCTCCATTCAATGTCATCAATGTGTTCAAGAGAAGTCATTCAGTTAATATATGCTACAATACTCTTAAGCCTTCATTCCATGTTTGTTGTTCCTGAACTAGTGCCACATCAACATCATTTTGTCTCAAATCATCATACCCATTTCATGTCATTGATGGGGTATATGTCAAGGCCCTCCTATGACGGGTCACTTCCTATTGACATCAACTCATTATCTAGGAAGTTGACTTAAAAATGCTTCCTTCAATACCTTGGGGCTTTTTATACATCAAGTTTCCTCACTCTTGGCAACAAATTTTCATCATTGGCCTTTGACCAAAAGATTCAATGTGTTGTTCAACTTCAACTCATTCAATCACACCATACAGATTGTACTGATTTACCTTGAGATCCATTAACATCATCAATGGTTTCTCTCATGTCTATTAATTACTTACATCATTGGTCGCTAATCAGATGGTGTTTTCCATGTTCGACACTAGCTCCTTTATTCACATGGTTAGACTCGTAGATTGGACGATCAAGTGAATGAGATAGAAGACACCAGATCTATTTCCATCCATCAAGGTTGCAATTTCAAGATTAATGCAAGATTACAAAGCATGATGATTATGATCATACAATCATCAAATTATGGATCCACTCTTTTTCATCAGTGGAAATGTCTTCTTGATCATTGTACATGTAATGTTAGCTTATGTGTTAAGCATGGGTATGCCTCCCCCAAAAAAGATATCATATTGTAACAAATGATGCTCTTTTGTTCTTGATCCGAACCTATCACAAGGAAAAGCACTTCAGTCATCACTTTCCATTTCTAACTTTTTGCTTTAGGGGTAAATATGTTATAGGCCATTTTGTCACATTTGGTTAATAGGCCTACAAATTAAATCAATCAACATCCATGACCAACTTATCATCATCCCTACATAAATCCCTAAGCACAACTCTCACAAATCCATGAGTTTTTGACATTGACTTCTTCATTTCAGTGCTTTTAAGGCCCATCACACCCTAGCCCTTTAAGGACTTGCATTCAACAACATTTTTCCTAGTGCTTCACCAACGCTGATCAACAATAGGTTATCCCTTGTTGGGGGTCCATTGATTCTAGAAATTCGGGAAAATAAAAAGAATCCCGAAGCTTCCTCTTCCATAAGCTTCCAAGAGTTGTTATAACCATTTACCTTAGATAAGAACTTTGAATCCTATCTGATCCTACCTTGAATATTTCACCTCTTATCCCTTGAGCTTATCCTCTCATAAAGGGTGGATCTCAATCCTATACTGGTAAATGGATAAGAATTCCTAAACTACCACCCTCTCCTATATATTTACTAACATCCACAAGCTAGAGGTTGGATTTTGGAGAATAATCATACCCTCATGCTGCTGCTTTGAACATAAGAGAGCTACCATCTTCATGCATTAGGGTGACATAAAGGTGTGATTTGTGACAAGGAAGGATAAGTCAACTTGCGGATATATCTACAAGATAAACTCCTATTTTTGGTTGTAAACTATCTCCTTTTCATATTAATACAAAGAGTATATCATTTTACTATATGAGTTATGTTATGTTTACATTCATATATTTCAATGCTTTGCTGATCCATTGAATATAATGATTGGATAATGCTACATAGATGTCATATATCTTTGGCTTGTGTTGATTATATGTGCAGATCCTAATTATAGTGATCAGAGCTATGATTAGAGCTTACAAACCAAGAGGAGAGAAGAACTTGCGACAAATCCCAGGTAAGTTTCTTTCCAGTCTCCAATTTATCTAAGGAGAAATTTATATTCTTTGCTTTTTGTTTTTATAGACTAGTCCACTAGGTCTAGGGAAGATACTTTTGTTCACAGTCGTAAATTCCGCATAACAAATAATATTTCATCAAACTTTATGATAGTTGTATTGCTACCTATTGCAACAACGAGACTATCCCACGAATTTGGTAGTGAACACAACAAATTGATGCACTTATCTTTGTTCGAAATTTTAATATTAACAAATAACAACTAGATTACCATAATATTAAAGGTGTTCAGATGTTATGTGACCGAGTCTCCATCCTTCATCCTCAGGTTATGCAAATTTTTTCACAGGAATAATTTGTTCAATAGAGACTTAGATTGATACAAATTCCCTAACTTGTCCCACAAATCCTTTGTCATAGCTTCCCCCAATACATTCAACAATACTGAATATGAGAGACACAATAGTATTATGCTCTTCACCTTCTGATCTAGCTTCACCCAATATTATACCGACATTCTTGTTGGTGCCAAACCATGATCTACAACAATCCACTAATCTCGGTCCATCTTGAGCTTCCACAACTCAAAAGTCTGACCATTAAATTTCTCGATCTTTGTCTTTCCACTATTCACCATATTCTTTCACCATAAGAATCAATCCCATATATCTCCCATTTAACATGGTCTACCACAAGCCTAAGAAAAACCCCTCAATATCAAAGGCATCCCCTTAAAGCAAAGACAACTTTGATACCAAATATAGGTTTTAAACTTGTACAAAAATTACCTGCACACAAATTCTTAAAATAGAAAAAAATACAATGGCGAGAACATAAAACAAATATACATAGATATTTTCCCTTGGATCCAAAAACCGAGACTACCAGATCTATTTTTCATTATATTCCTTTCAATGTTGCAATACATATATACATCCCAAATCATTCATAAACCCCTATCCATTAAACCTGGATTAGAACATAACTGTAGTTCCCTTGACTAGATCTACAAAATACCATTGGCAAAAAACCATCATGCCCAAAAACCATGTACAAACCCCATACACAAAACCATGGGTAGGTACGCTGACCATATTTGGGTTTTCTCCCCATCCTTGGGTCCATCCAAGTATTATTGGGTCTATGCGTGAACCTAGTCATGGAAAGAACATAACACATACCCAACAACATTATGATTGGAGATACATAATTTCTTAAATAATTTTTGTTGTTTTGTTGATGATGTCTATTGTCCAGTACAATGGATTTTTACGATGAGGGTAAAATTTCGAAAGAAGTTTTATTAGGTTTCAATAAACCTCCTAAAGTGGAAATTAATAACAACAATTATGCAGATAGTTTTAATGTTGTTAATGAAGGCACATCACATTCCTTAAGTCAACTTTTAACCTCCTCCTTGGAGGATTTAGACATGAGTATATAGTATATTGGACACTACTTGAAACAAAATGGCTTACCCAAAAGTATTAGCGATGGCTATAAGGAAAAATTGAATCCAATATAATTTTTTGATGCTAGTGTGGGAGAATAGTTGTAGTGAAACTTTTACTTGAGGCCATCCCTATTTATGGGAACCTTTTGGCACACATCCTAAAATTTCTTGGGAATAATATAAAAGTATTTTTCTTTAAAATTTTATCGAAATGAAAGTCGAGTATAAAAGTTATCATCCTTCCAAGCAAAAGGACATTACACTGCCTGAAGCAGAAGGTGGTAACGCCTTTAGTAGAATTTTTTTTTTGAAATTTTATACAAAAGGAAAGCCTTTGGAAAATAAAATAAAATTCAAAAGTATATTCTCCTTGTCACATTTATAGACAAGATCAACTAGGTAATAAAATATATAACAAGTTTTTCTAACCATTGAAAATATTTAGTATTGGCTTTTCCAATCTTTGGCAAAAATCTAGCTTGGTGGGTTGGGGCCATTGGAAAATCAAGGGTTTTGCATATTATTGTTGAATTTCCTTCTTGATAATTACTTGTGATGTTAGTTGGCCATTTATTACTTATTATTCTTTGTTCATCAAGCAATTACCAAAATAATGAAGATCACAATTAGACAAAGTACACAAGATATAGGCTCCAAGCCAGGGAAAAACCCCTCCAAGGGGAAAACCAAAAAATGATGCTTCTCTTCTTATAAAATCTTATTACAATGATACTTCCAAGACCCAAATACCAAAGCCCAAAATCCTCCCAAGCACCAAGTCATCCCCTTAGCAAGATCTCTCCAAGGCAACTTCAAGACTTCAACCTTCTACAACTTAGCTCTAGAATTTCGGCCTTGCAACTTCTCAAAATTTCAGCCCTGCAATTTCAACCTCCTGCAACTGGAAGCTACATAGAAACCCTAGAAGATTCACATGTGTGGATAGAAAAATAGATAAATCCAAGAAACTTTGCTTTCTTCTTCCTTCCTTCGTCCTTTCATCTCTTTCTTCTCCTTCACTATTGCATATCAAAATTGTCTTGGATGTGTGTCACAAATGAGTCGAGCTCATTTTATTTATAGCCTTCTTGAGGGGTATAATAACCCTCCTTTAGGCAAAATTTTCCTTGACTGGGGCCGACTTGGTATTGGAGGAATAAATGGATTTTTCTTGACAAAAATAAATATTTTCTTTTGTTACAGTGAGTCCAAATGGGACTATAACACATGACATAAATTCTTCTTCGTCCTAAAAAGACCTAGAAAGACATAGAAGCATGAAGAACATGCTTTTGATCTAGAGTTGAGCATGAAAACCATGCTTTAAATAAAATTATTTTCTTTATTTTTCTTTCTTTATACAAAATATATAATATCATGTTTACAAAAGGTCATTATGAAGATTGAACCTAGTTACAATTTCCAACACTCCCTCTTAACTAGGGAAGTATTCATAATCATGTCATGAAGTACAAGGAATATCAAACTTGAAGCATTATAATAAGAATATATGGAATGATAAGCCAAATTTCAAGCATCTGAATCACAACCGACATTGTCATTGAATTCCTTAACTAGAAATCATGTTGGGAGGTTTTAGTGAGCTGCCACACTACTTTTAAGGCACATACCCCATACAGATGTTCACTGGGTATGTCATTTTAGGACTATTATTATCTTGTATTTATAATATTGAATCCTCAAATAATATCGGTCCTCTTTAAATACTCTTATCTTGGATTCCCTACCTCATTGTCAATGAGTATTAGTTTCCAACTTCTTTCCTTGACTCTTCAATCCATAAGAAGTTCCAATCTAAGATGCTTATCCAATCCCCCAGATTGCATTATTTCCTTATGGCCTTCACTAAGACTTATGCCTGTTAGTCCTGGTCTAGTGCATGACACATAAGGATAAAAACTATCCAACATCACTCCCTCTCAATTAGGGAAGAGATGTCCACAAATCCAAGCTTACCTCTTAGGTACTCAAGCTTCTTCTTTAGTAATGCTTTTGTCAGAATACTTGCTACTTGTTCATTTGTAGGTACCATCTTGTAACAAGCTTCCGATGTAGTGGTACTTATTATTTATATGCTTCATCATATCATGAATCACCAGGTCTTATGCCTATCTTATGCAACTTTTATCACATTGTATGCATGTAGGGCTTAGCGGTCCTTCAAAGAAATCTCGTAATAAATTTCTAAGCCAAATAACTTTCTGACAAAATTCACTTGCAATAACATACTCAAATTCAAAACTGCTAAAAGTAACTATATCCTATTTTCTACTCATCCATGAGCCTTGGAAGATCCCCAACTAAAGTATCCATATGTTGTGCTTCTTCCATCTGTCTTGCTGCCACCCCAATCAGAATCTGTATATCCCATGAGTTGAATCTCATTACCATTATAGCGAAGGTAGTGATGTATAGTCCCATGCAAATATCTTAAGATGTGTTTGGCTGTTATCTAATGGTCATGCTTTGGCTCCATCTGAAATTGACTGAGGACATTTACTGCAAAACAAATGTCAGGTCTACTATTTTCCAGATACATCAAGGACCCAATAAATTGTCTCTAGCAAGTAGGATCCACCAGACTAGAATCAAAGTCCTAAACTTCTTCAAATTGGTAATCATAGGAGTCATCATAGGTTTTCTATCCATCATGCCAAATTTCAGTATAATCTTAATCACATATTTCCCTTGACCAAGATATATTTCACCTGGATTTTTCCAAACCTCTAGTCCCAAGTAAATAATGCATAATCCCCAGATCCTTCATATCAAAATCAACTACTAATTTCTTCTTGCATTTGATGCTCTACACCTGTAACAAGTAGATCATCCACATACAATAGTATGATGAATAGTTCACCTTAAACCACCTTGATGTATAGGTTAGGATATACAGAACTCTTGGTAAAACAAAGCCTCAATAGGTATGCATCCATTCTTGCATACCAAGCTCTAGGTGTTTGATTTAAGCCATATAGAGATTTCTTCAGTTTGTAGACATGAGTCTCCCTATGATTTATTTCAAATCCTTGAGGTTTCTCAATGTAAACCTCTTCATCAATAATCCCATTTTGAAAAGTTGTATTAACATCCATTTGATTGATGTTTCATCCCATAATAGTAGCCAAAGAAATAAGCGATCTAATTGTTGTATATCTAGCTGTAGGAGAAAAGGTCTCTCCATAATCAATACCTTATTTATGTGAGAAGCCTCTTGATACAAATCTTTCTTTGTATTTATCAATGCTGCCATAAAAAACATGATTTTTCTTATATATCCATTTGGAAGTGACTATTGATTTGTCACTTAGTCTAGGAACAATTTCCCAGACACCATTCTTCACAATTGACTGGTATGATTCCCACATCACATTCCTCCACTCTTGATGTTTAACTGAATCTTCATAGGAGGAAGGTTAAGTTTCAATGAGCTTTGGCATATATGTTGCATATCCATAATACCTTTTTGGTCTTTTACTTTTTAAATGTTCCCTTTACTGTGTGTCCTTCCACTTCTTGTAGAGTATTTCTCGACCAAGTAGGCCTCTTTCGATTTTCAGGAATAATTATTTGTTGCACAGGCTCATTAGGAACTTCAACATCTTATTGATTTGATGTTGGATCTTGACCATCATTGTCCCTTGAGATATCCTCAAAGATAGGTATATCTTCTTCATCAGAATCAACTAGAACATCCTTTGATTTCTTATAAGCTATACTTTCATCAAAGATGACATCCCTACTTACTTCAATCTGACACTCCTCCTTGATATAGATTCTGTAAGCTTTTGATGAAGCACTATACCCAACAAAGATGCTCTTCATACTGGTAGGATCTAACTTCTTCCTCTTATATTTTGGCATATGAAAACGCCCAGATCAGTTCTGGGCGTCTTCGCCGATTTTCTTGTGTTGCAACTTGAGTTTTCTTCGCCGATCTCTACAGTTCTTTGCTGATCTCTGCAGTTCTTCGCCGATATTTTATGTATCTCTACAGTTCTTCGCCGATCTCTGCAGTTCTTCGCCGATTGGATCAGTTCTGGGCATCTTCGCCGATCGCTGCAGTTCAGTTCTTCGCCGATCTGGGCGTCTTCGCCGATCTCTGCAGTTCTTCGCCGATCTGGGCGTCTTTCTCTTTCCCTTACCGAAAACACACACTCCATTAATCTTGAGAAGATAACCGATAACCGATCTTCTGCAGTTCTTCGCCGATCTGGGCGTCTTTCTCTTTGAAACTGGCAAATTGTTCGCTGCAGCACATTAAAACAGTCTTGAAGGGTTTATCTTCCGCTTGGTTATTTTCCTGGTTCTTTGATCATTCACACCGTGGTGTTTAACTACCCAATCTGCGATCGTAATCGCGGATCTCTTCTAGTTCAGATCTCACAGATCCTGTGGATGTTTGCAATCTTTTGGAGGCAGCGGAACGTGACGTAGCTGGTCAAAAGGCTTTCGATCTGGTTTGCTTAAAATATGGCTTTGAGCTTCGCAAAAATAATTGGTGGCTCATCTGCCTCTGGAGGGCAATCTCCTGCCCATATCGTGAGTGAAGCCCCAGCTCCCACTATCCAAGTGGTCCAGGACTCACTTGATGAAGCTTTGAAGTTCTCTG
>APFE030912378.1:14830-53817 GCA_000404065.3 Pinus taeda | reverse complement strand
ATCATTCTCTTTCCTTGACGATTTCGACCATGTCTCGGAAGAATCTGACACCTTCGAGCATTCTCCTTTGATGTATCTCAAGCCTGCAAATTGAGGTCTCTGCACAACCTCCAATGGTTGAGTTATGCCTTGGTTATTAACACCAAGTTATTCTTCCTCCTCATGCCTGGTCCTGGTAAGGAGCCTCATGTTTGTCCTTGTAATTGGGATCTCCAAATCTCCAACAGAAATCATACTATGTGAAGATGAAACCAAAAGGAAATCAACATCTTTTACCTCCTCTGTCGATTTGGAAAGAACTGATGAGGGCCTCTCATCATCTATTGTTGGTGGTTTGCTAGCTATCTCGATGCATTCCTTCAACTTCCTTTCTGACATACCCAAGTCCCGCCTGATGGGGTAATTCTTCTACCTTGATGGGGTTAACAATGCCTTGGCCATTAATGCCCAAGCCTTTTCCTTCATACCCCATTTTCTTCAATAGTTTGGAGCCAATTCTTGTGGTATGATTTTCAAAAATAGTGAAATCATCATGAGGAAATATACATGAAGATGGAGAACTAATTTTTACCTCACATGGGTCACACTGCAGCTTTTCCAAGGCCTCGTCCTTAGCTTGTAGTTGTCATAGCAAACTTTTTTTTCCTCTTTCTCTTCATGTAGAAACATCTTCAGTTCAGCGTTCTCCATTTGAAGATTTTGGTTGTTGTCCTTCAGTTCTTCCGGGGCCTCTTCCGTGGTTTGCAGTTGCAGTCGCTCCTTTTCCTCTATCTCTTTCTATAGAGTTTCATACATTATTTTCACCCTTTGGGAAATTTTGAGCATGGTCTTGTAAATTGCTTTTTCATCCTTTGTCGTTGCATGTTCCATTGTTAACACTTGCAATTCACATCCACATAAAGACTACTCTGATACCACTTGATTTGGGTCTGGGTGTGACAAAGAACCCTTCAAAGACCTTTTACTTCCGTGATTTGTTAAATTGCATTTTTAAAAGAACATAAATGAATACATCTACATGTTGTAAAGAAGAAGGAACATGGCAATCATCAACAACATAAAATAACAAGGCGTTGATAATAGAGTTTGTCCAGGAGGGACTACGTCTTCGGGCCTCGATGTCAAGATGGTGTAGGCCACTGTATTAAGTGTTGTCAATAGTGATGATGTATATAACTGGTGATGTTGCTATAATACAAGGAAAATTCCCTCATGCAGGAGTGGCTCCAACAGATGTTCTGCTACAGGAACTCTCATTCACAAAGGGCTCCTATCAGTATGACATAGCTCATGCATGATGATAATGAGTATCCCGCCCACATGGCATACAAGGGATCTCAATACAAACATACATGGCAATAACATGAGTATCCCATCAATATAACGACAAAGGGATCTCAAAGAAAACATGACAAATCATGACAAAAAGTACATCACAAAGATGATTCCGCGTCACATCAAGTAGAAATCATGAGACAAGTAAGAAAACCAGATCCCACATCAAACATCAAACAGGGATTTGCGCAGCACAATGCATAGCAAAAGAAGTACATGAACGCACTACATATACCTCACATCCAGAGGCCTTCTGAAGAAAAGGATGTCAAGCTGCTGAATTTGTTCATACCATCGAGCGTTGAATCTCATAGAAAAACTACTCACACGTAGAATGCTAACACCTCTACTCAACTTAGAAAAGTGGTTGAAAAATGAAATGAGAAAATGGAAAATCTGAACGCACCATCAGATTTGTGGCATCGAATAGTGCAAAATCGATTGTCAAATTTTTGAATTATGAGAAAGTGGTAATCTGGGGCTTATGGAATCTTTTAGATTCCCCTAGATTCCTCAAAGATTCCCTCCTTTGGGTCCTCTGCAAATCTATTGGTCAGATCGAAATTCTGACCGTGCCATTAGGTTCGTGTTGCTAAGATGTGTAGGATCGACATAAATTTTGTCCAATTTGGACACTGCAAAAATTTCGCTCTCCCGAGAATTTCACCCAATCATGGTTTCGCCTGTGTTTTTCTCAGGTTCATGGTTCTACCCTACATTAAAAATTAATTAAAAAATCCTCGATTTGTGTGCATGTTCCTGGTTCCTCCATGGGCGCACTGGGAAAGTGATGGGTTTATATGAAATCTTTCGGGCAGATATTACATTGAAATCGTTTTGGTGGATTAGTATAAGGTCTAAGTAGTAAGGAGGAGGTCAGGTGGTCAAACCCCGACCCCTCAATTTTAATACCCCTTTTCTGTTTAGAAACCGTATATATATTTTTTTCGTTGTGGGTTCGGGTCTGCATTGGGCGGCTTGCCCCATAATCCTCTGCAGCATTGATTGGGTCGTTGTATTAAATGGGGGGCATATATTAATGTGGCATGTTGTTTTGGTTTTACCATTAGGAGGTGGTGACATATGAGGTTGCCGCATGGGCGGAGCCAGCCCTCCCGCCAACCATGGGTTCAACTCCCACCAGCCCCTCCTTTAATATGGCATGTGGAGTTGGGGTGTGGGTCGGGTCCATCGGAGGTGGCCGCCGCCCATTCCATATTAAGTTTTAATATGTTATGTTGTTACGGGGAGGTTGGAGGGTCTGGCTAGGTGATGGTTACCGACCCAATTAATTTTTATTTGGTTTATGCGGGTTGGGTGAGCCAATGGGGGTCACGGAATGTTGGCCCAATTTTAATTAACTTGAGTGTTGGTTGTCGGGGGGTGGCGTGGTTGGTGGCCCGCCACCCCATAATGAATATTTTTATTTTTATTTTTAAAACAACAACACATTTTTTTTTAATTTGTCTAATATAGGGGATATTAGACAAATTAATGATCCAACAAATTCACCCACTTTATGGAGCTAGGTTTCATGCCTCGGGGTCAGTCAACTTGTAGGACACTTAAACCTGGCCCATAGCCCAACTTTGACCAAAAATTTGACTAGCTTGTTCTCCCTCATACTTGCTCGAATTGACGAAGCGTTCGCACCGCTGCGGTCAGGATGACAAGATCTACTCTCTACTACTGGTTCAAAATCATTCTGATCACTTTAATTTTCAAGCTTCCATAAGCCCTCTTTGTCCTGTGTGTGTCTCTGGAGCCACCTGGATCAACATGGGAAATTCTTAATGCAAAGAGCATCATTATATTTGGGTGTCAAGAACCTACCTAATTATGTCACAGACCATGTGCAATATATCTGACAAGAATATTAAGAAAGGTCTACTGGTACCTCATTGTTATGATGTGTAGGTTGTATGTGTGAAAGAATGCATAAATCTTTGAGGAGAATTGGATTTTTCTGCTCAACATGGTTGTGACAAGAAGAAATATCTTCAACTAGGATGATATCCTTTCTCAAGAATTGAAACGTCATGTTGAGCATGCCAAATCAACTTTATTTTCAAAGCAAGCACTGAAGTTCTACATGTTAGCCTTCCTAGTAGATGGGATTTGTGCTAGATATACTTTCACTAGACCCCAAGAGAGAAGCTACTTTTCTATTGGCATTATAGAGTTCTATTAGAGACTCATTTTCGAGGGGTATATGATAGGCTAGCAAAACATTTCTTTGTCGTCCTTTATTCGCTGATATTTGAAGTTGAACCCTCTTGCTGAGGCATTGCATGACATCGCAAATTGGTTTATTGCATTATATTTTACATATATAAGATGTTTCAAGTGTCATACAACTCCTCATGTCATGCTAAGATATGTAACTAAAAATTTAATCTTGCAATAAGTATCCTATCAGCTAAATAATGGATTGTTTGCACAACTTCACAGGAGCAAAAAGGCTTCCTGACCCACCTTGCCTTTGTAGGTTGGATTGTATGAGCTAAAGGGATTTAAGGCAGTAGATGCAAAAATTGAATAACTTAACGCCTTCATTTTGGAACTAAAAGTTTTCACAATTATGATCCTAGGAAGGTGTGTAGGCAACATTGTGACAGTATAGGGTACACCTCGGCATATGTACCAATGATTATATTAGAGGATGAAAAGGTTACGAATTGGTACAACACATTACGAAAATATTGCCTAGTATGTGAAGAAGGTCCCTCCAAGACTAGACAGATTCCATAAGTACACATGCAAGAAGCACAACAAACAATAGCTGCTCAAGTAATCACTGAAACACCTAGAAAGAAATTGAAGCATGATCCAATGGCATAAACCAACATGAAATTTAAAGTCGATCCTATGAGAGAGGGTGCCATTGAAGCAGAGTAGCAGAGGAAATAAAGAGAAGAGGGAAAAATAAGATTAGGGGCAAGAAGCAAAGAAGAGGAGGAATACTTACAAAGGGAAGAAGAGGAAAATGAGTAGCATGATTATTTGCTTAGACAATAACAAGAAGCAAAATAAGAGATAAGGAGAGTAGAAGAAGAAAAGAGAAGCGTAGAAAAAGAGCAACAAAATCAATCGCAATAGGAAGAAGCTACAAAATTTTTGAAGGAAAAACATTTGACCTAGGAAATGGAGGCAGAATTAGAAGAGGAGAATTTATAGAGCCTATTGAAGACGAATCATGCACTACGGAGTGCATCCTTTGCTAATAGGTGGCCATCTCCCATTCAACGAGATATGAATCACACCTCCACTAGAGGATCCATTCATCGTTGTATATAATTTCACCTTTGATTAGTTGAAGAAGAGGATTGTGCAAGAGAGACGAAGGTATTTCCTTAACAATCTTGAACATATAGTCTTTGTATCCACTAAGAAGTTGATAGTTGCCAACACCAGGAGGAACTCTTGAGCAGTCATGGTAGCTAATGTCACTTTTGAATTAGAAACACATGAAAAATTTGAACATATTATGAGAAAAAATGCACAATTGAAGAGATTTAGTTGCAAAAAAACGACAGGTAGCTCAACTCACTGCAGAAAATCAACAGTTGTCTTCTAGCAGTTTCAGTACAGTGGAATTCCAGACAGCCATATCTGAGGAACTGGGGCCAATGGAGGATATTATGAGGCATTTATACAATGAAATGATTCTTCTGCATGAGATGGTAGAACCCCCAGTTGGAGTACAAAATAAAGCTGAAGAGATATTGAAACTCCTTAAAGTGGCAAATAAGGAAGTTGATCTAATATAGGAGTGGGTTTCTAAGTATCTAGATATTCCAGATCGGTTGTTTAGAAAGGATAGAATTTCTACTGAAATGGATAGGGTGCAACTAAAACTTCATATTCAGAATTACCTTCATCTCTATGAAAAATCGACCAAAACTATGGCTGCCTATGGTCGATTACATGGTAGTTTGAAATCCTTGGTATAGAAGCATGGGTTTCCTACTATGGGTGCATTAGGAGAAATAAGGAGCAAGGATGTCATTATGCGGGAAATGAGGCAGTACATTGAACAAATTAGGAAAATAGTAGGCCAGGAAGGATTGGACATCACTAGAGATATTATTCTATAGTATTTAATCGCATTGGCCAAGGTTCATATTAAACTATCTTGGATATGGAATAGTGTGAAATCTGGCTCCAAATCTATATTGTCATAAGCTTTGGAGGTGAAGATATAATATGTCGCAAAGCTATCGGTCTGAGGCGAAGTTACCCCAGTAGAATTAAGATCATCACATTCATATATCATAGATGAAATCCATGATGAAGCCATTGATTTGCCCCTTTCTTCTTATAAATATATCTTGTCATATTAGAGTTTTGCCTTAAGTAGCCATCATCTTATATGTATTTTGTCTTTTGTAAATAATGATTCCAATTCAAAAGACTCTAAGTGGCACAACTGGAATGTGAAGATTCATACGCAAAATGTTAAGAGACATATGCAAAATGTTAAGAGTCACATGTAAATTGTGACATGTTACATGGAAGCCCATAGGTCATTGAATTGAAAGAGTCATGAAGAAACTCAAGAGTCATTGTTATTTGTTATAAATAGGTCCTCATAACTCAAGAAAGGGGCTTGGATATTGGAAATTTTTTTTACTTTGGCTTTTCTAGTGGTGCATAGGAGAGAAAATCAGTCTTTGGAGAAGAAAGTTGTAGCTTCATGTTCCACTATTGGAGCCAGTGTTCCATTGTAATAGTGTATTTGAAATCTTTCATTTATCATAAGAAGCTCTTCAAGCCAGTGCTCTTTCATGCATGTATGGTGAATGTAGTAATACTATTATTTTTATATTTGTGGTATATGTTGGTATAACACATGCTAAAGATAATGAACTATTTTATTTCTTTAGATGTGTATCTTTTTGAATAGGTGTTGTTATGATTTTCATGATTGTTGCTTATCTTGTGAACTAATTTACAGGTTAACCAACAAGTCTTTCTTCACTTATGCTCGTAGGTATCTCTTAGGATAGTACTATTAGTTCCCAATAAGAGGCTCATTCTCCCTATATCTGTGAGAGTTCCTTTACACTTTGCATTTGGTGTCACTTAAAGTTCACATACTTGTTGCCCCAAATTCATGTTATGATATCTTGTGTCTGTATTGTAGCCAAAGCATATCTCTAGACCATTCACAATGGTATTCGGACGATATTTCCAAATGGGACTCCTATAATAAATGGTGTGAGGTCTAATTTATACTTCATATTAGGGATATCCCATGTATGTTGGCAACATCTAGCATCGTCAAAACTCTTGGTGCTAGAAAGAGCACCATATGACAAGCTAAAGCCCATGAAGCCCATGTCAATCTTCTGCTTATAATGACTTCATCCTAAATCTATTCTTGAGGTGTTTTTCAGAAGCACTAGATCTTTTAATCCCCATGGAATTCTTGCATAACTTGTCACACTTAAAATTTGATGGCAAGGGTCTGACTACTGTACTTGACTATGAGATTGAGTTTGTTCAATTTTGTTTTGCAAGTGGGGTGTATTCTAAAGATATTCTTGCAAGAATTTTCACCCTTACATTGGATGGTCTTGTTAAGTAGTGATGCTATTCACTTCTTGTTTCTTCTATCAATTCTTTTAAACAATTGATTAGTGAGCTTCTTTGCATCTTTGACAAGTAGATTATTAGAATTTTCTTGAGGAAATTAATCAACTTAGAATGGAATCAAATGAATCTCTTGAACAATTTGAGGACATATTTCTACTATGGAACTATTATTTAGTTTCATAGTGGCAGACAAGTGAACGATAAGCTATTGTATAGTAGCACCTAACGTTTTGCAGCGTGGGGTAAGGTGTATGCCATAATTTAATAAATGATTAGTATTTTAAAAATGGAGTACATGAGTTCTACCCAAATCTCAATTTGTAATTTCAACAATCTTGGAATTACCAAATTCCAAGACAGATGGCATAAATTGAAACTATATGATGCCACTTATCAAACACCATGTTTTTACATTTTTGTTATTAACTTTTGTGACAATGCAACTATCCATTGTCCACCATGAATGATAACCAGTGGAGTAGTTGTTCTTTTTCGATCATTGATTGTTGAATCCATAATGATGTTAGAGGCAGCTGAGGCAACGTGTAGCTGGCCTATTATTATAAAAGAAGATTATAGATGGTAGTTATGTACTGCATTCCACACTTCCATTTTTGTCAAAATGCAGTGCTCGTTGAAATTATGGGTTGTTGCCGCATTCATGATGATTCTATTTATGAGCACTGCAGGTGCTACCTCCAGGGATCTTGCATCAAAGAATGGTGAGCGTAGGAGGCAATCATTGTTGTAGATTTCAAGAAATAATCCTGCATTGGAATCACCTCCCAGTGGTGGAATTGCACTTCCTAATGTCCCCAGATTTTTTACAATTTCTATGCACATCGATGTATTCGATAGTCAAGTGCACCGTTGCATTTATACAAAAGGCGCACCAACATTTTCGAGGCGACAAAGTTTTTTAATGCACCAATATGATATTATTTTTTATTTTTTATTTTTGAAATCCCAAAATGGTGCGATTAATTTTTTTAACGCAACAATGTGATTTCTATTTAAAAGAATCGATGCTCTTGTTACAAGACCACCGAGTTGGTTTAATTTGTTTTTATTTTTTTAAATCAGGAAATAGGTGTGTAGCAGTTCTATTCTTATTTTTTAAACACATCAATGCATTTTTGTAGAAGAGCACTGATATGATAACATATTTTCTCGGAATGTCGAAAATCGGTGCAGGTATTATTTGAATGTCCCAGTGTTGTTAATTTTTTAAATGCATCGGTGCACTTTGTTCAAATAAGCGCACCTATTTGTTTTAAAATCTATCTGAAAATTTAATTTCACATAAAATGACATGTGTCCACATGAATTACAGTAGTTCATAATATACATTTCCTGCTTAAAGTCGCCCTATTCTTGAAAAATATTTTGAAAACTATATTGAAAATCAGATTGTACTTATATGGTTGTCAAGATTAATTTTGGATATGCACACAAATTTTTATTTCTAATTTTTCTCAAATGTAGGGACAAAATGTCAATAATATCTGCAAATGGTCAATTCTTCGAATTCTAGCTCGTTCCATATTCTTAGTCAAAGTCCTTCACGAAGTTCTCCCTTCGCATCTCTAGTAAGTTTAGATTTTATTTATATTTTTATTATCTAATTGAATTTATTTATTTTTAATCTATGTCAATTTGAATAAAAATGTATCCAAATTTGCAGGAACATGATTCAAAATTAAGTTCAGAGACTCTCTACAACTCAGCATGGGAGAGGTGTTGTCACGTAATGTTACATTTAAAAATAGTAAAATAATAATTTGAATTAACAAATTAAAAATAGTAATAACAAAAGAAATTAATGTCAACCATAACCACAATACTCCAATTTACACCTTAATCTTATATAACTTTATATAGAGATATAAAGTAACCAAAAGTTAAAGGAAAAAAAATAGCTTCTACTATGAGGAAGAAATGTAGTGAGTAAAAAATATAATTTATTTTTTAATATAAGGAAGAAATGTATTTTTTTCACATGACAAAAAATAGTATTATTGATATTACATTATGTGTAATTCATTCTATGTTTCATTTACATGTGATATTTAAAGCAAAAATATATCTATAACAAAAAACATTTTACTCACAACCATAAGTAAAATATTTCAATGTCCATACTAAATAGCATAATTTTATAGATATTTTACATAGAGAAAAGTAAGGTAATTTAAATTGAAAATTTTCTTATATTTTCACTTTAGTGAGAAAGATTGATAGAATTCTTACTCCATTAATAGTTGATTTTTGATTCAATTTATGAGGGATATTTGTAAATTTTTCAATATTTAATATGGACTTGATATGTAATATTTTACAAAATATTAATAATTAAAATAAATAAATGTATACATACAGAAAAATATTATGAGAGGGGATATTTTAAAATTTTAATGTGGAGAATGTGAATTATAAATAAAATGTTTGAATGTCAACTACATATATATTATAGCAGCCTAAATCCATATCAGCCTAATTTTACAATCATAGTTTCAACCATACTAAACTTTGTAATTTATAAAAATATCTTTGTATTTTTTTAAAGTAAGTTGTTTTGCATGCAATTCCATATATACAAGTTTGATATAAGTTCACCAATACATAATCTATAATAAATATTATATCATAAAAATAGACATCAAGATGATAATCATCTAACAATCATAAACATCATCTAAGATACACATTCAAATTCACTACCATCATCGAATTATATACACCTCTATGATCCAGGTGGATGTTGGTGGCCACCCACCTATCCCACTTGGATCCCCACAACTGTCTCTTTCAGTTTTTCAGTTTCCTTAATTGTAGCAGTTTTTTGGGTCCTGAACTTCCGAAGCCATTTTGAGGCCATAAACGATGTTTTTTGGGAAATCTGGGAGCAACATGGGTCTATGGACTGATGTTGCTCTTCCCAAAGTTGTAGTGCTCAGATAGATATTTCTAATGAACTATTGTACACGCCAAACGGAGATTGGGTGCCAAAGTTACGACCCTGGGAAGTTGATGTACCAATTTACCCAAAACGGGGCCCACAATTTGGCGTTTCATCTCCTAGGGTTAGGTTTTTGTATGTTTAGGGTTTTCCATTGTTTCTCAACAATAAATAGGCCTTCGAGCCTCATTGTAACTCAGTTCAGAGGCATGTAGCCACCACATCTCTTCTCAAAGATAAGCTACCATCGCCCTAGTTGGTTTATTTCCATTTATGTATGTAAGCATATTTCAGTATTTTACATTAATAAAATGAAGTATTATTTCCATTGCATATCTGTATTTATGGTTATCTGTGTGATTTGTTGCATTCCTGCTTAAATCCGGAGCACTCTAGCACATATAAACGGCATTAGATACCACATAAATCTAATAATCTAACATGGCATCATCATTATGATCACATCTAACAAAACACAAACATCCTAATCTAACATCATCACCACAAACATCCTCAAATTAATATAAATATCATTTCAAATAACTACTATCACATACACAACTATCTACAAGAACATTAAATGAACATATCTAACATGACCTAACAATATACACATCAACACCATTATATAAGTTGAGTACATAAACATGAACAAAAAAATGATATATATATTATATATAATATATATATATATATATATATATATATAGACACACACACACACAAAAATTCAAATAACTACATCAAGTCAAATAAATGCAATCAAATATCCAATAAAACAAATATAGTGCCAGGCTATTCTGCCGTAGAAGGCAATGGATGATCAACTACTGGATCATTAATGTCTGTCGAACTTAGTTGAGGTGGAGGAGGAAGTGTTTGGTCTACATGAGTAGAAGACGATGGATTATCAAGTACGTTTGCACCCTCAATGTAGTCTGGCGAACTTTGAGGTGGAGGAGGAGGTGGTTGGTCTACATGAGTAGAAGATGATGGATGGTCAACTACGTTTGCACCCTCAATGCAGTCTGGTGAACTTTGAGGTGGGGGAGGATGTGGTTGGTTTGCTCTGTCAGGAGAAACATGAGGCACTTCCTCTATTTGGCATCTCATGATTAGGTGACTGACGAGGAGGTGTACTACTAAAAGTATCACCAACACCATAACAAACATGATCCGATGGGGTGGTACTACCAGGAGCATCATGATCACCACCGTCGTTATCGTGATCATGGTCATCACCCTCATTATCATGATCATGATCATCATCACCACCACCCTTATCCTATGTATTTGTCATTTCATGATGTTGGCTTGCATCCCTCATCGATGTCAGTAAACTACTAGCTCTGATGATGTGTCGCATAAGATACATTATGTCGTGCATACACTCCCTATACAAACCCATGAAATTAGGATTTGAGGTGACATCTTGAGCCCTCACAGGGCGGAATCCCGCATCAAATAAAACTTTGGCCAATCTTTTGTTGTAGTCCATCTGAACTCGCAGACCATCCCTATGAGCTCAAATGCCCACACGCCCCTGAGGATGTGCTTCACCCTCTTAGGCCTTGTCTCATCTCCTCCAGTATTCGGCGAGGGAGGAGGCTTGTCTAGATCGAATGTGTTGATGTCTACAAAATATATAGTAGAGAAAAATAATTAGAGAATTTCATTAAACAATTTAATAAAACAAGTTAAAGAACGTGCTAGAATCAATTTTATTCTAATTCATTAAAACAAGAAAATCAACCTAGATTAATTTAAAGAAAACACTAATATTACCTCTATCTTTGGAGGTTCAGTCGTTATGAAGAAGATGTTGAGACACCGTCTCCAATCAATCCCCAAGTATCGAAATTCCGACATGACAAATGCATGGTCATCCTCATTGGTTTATAGTGTCATTTCCTCTGGAGAAATCATGGATGGATACTTCGACAAGCCCCTATTTGGCATCATCGTCCCTCAAATGCACATCCAGACCTCAGTGATCGGCCTAGGATGGTGAAGATCAAATTTAGGCCTTGTCTCTGGAAACCTATTAAAAAATAAACAAAAAATATTAGAAGTGAAAGGGAATGTCTCCCCCCCATGTCTCAATTCATAACATCTACATAAAGCCACGCAAAACTACCTCAAAAAATTTGGTATACCATCTGGTGCAACGTGGAACTTGAATCAAAGAATCAACATAATAAAAAAGAGGGAAAATAATGCATTTCCAATCACTACTAGAGTTCAATCATGGTGACTAAAAATGAGAGGCACCTAACCTCCTCTACAACAAAAGAAGAAAAATTTAGATATCCACCACATACTTGAAAATATGATGGAGGGACTGCACGAGGCCCAACATATCTCTGAGTGTATGCAAGCTGACTCCCAATTGCAACCCCATGGGGTACATAAAGGAACTAGGGAAAATCCTCCCCTCTACTAGATAGGCCAATGATAAAGTATATGTCCTCCTCAATGGGCCTATACCACACCATAGGACTGACATGGAAATCCTACTCCTAGACATTCCATCGATGGATCAGATGCGCCAAAAAGATAGAGTGCTCCTTCGGGATGCAACCTCCTCATAGTATTTTAGGAGTCCTACATTCCTCAAGATCACTCGGGTCACTGCTATATTGGGGCGATCATATAAATCCCTCTCCTTCTCTCTGGCCTACCATGTTCAGACCATATTGTATGGGTCTTCCTGCTCCTGCTAGTGCTCCCTCTGCTGATCTCTTTGCTACATGATTTACATATAAACTACGTTAGCCTCATACATAAAATACATTTTTTTATTAAATGAAACGTGTTTTTATAAATATGGAAACATAACATTTAATTAAAAGAAAAAAGAAAAAACATTGGTGCTCTAAATCACAGTCATGCACTGGCACCGGTGCGCTTTCACCAAAAACAACATTGCTACCATTGTCAAGATAAGAAAAATGCACCTCTATTGGTTTTCAATTTTAAATTTTGATACCAGTGTGGAAAACTTGTGCACTGGTGCGCACGGATAACCTTTGGGCACCAGTACGGAACGTTCAAGTTATCAAACACACCAAGCTATGGCTATACTTTTAAATATTAAAAGCTGTGGTGCATTTGGAAAATATAAATACACCATGCATGACACATTGACATACAATTTGTCACATCAATCCGAGTGTGTTTTATTTTACAAAATGCACCACAACAATGCAGTGTGTTATGATCACACACCGACTTGCGGTGCACCCTGTAAATTTACAGCGCGCACTGCTATTGGTGTGAGCCGAACGTATCGAATGCACTGCAAGGTGAAAAAAGAAAAAATTGAAAAGCAATGGAAAATTTAGCCTAATTTACAATTCTAATCCACTAAAATTAAATTACAAAGAAACATAGAAATTCCCTAGACATTTTGTTGTCAAGGAGGCATTTCAGACACATAATGGAGAAAAACAATTTATAGGATGGATTGAAAAAATTCAAAACTCAAATAATGAGCACAGTAGGGAAGGATGGTGAGAAAGAGAAGCACCGATGTCATGGAACTTTCATGTGGCAAGAGTGGCACTAGCGCTTCAGAGATCTCCTGCACTTTAGATTGTAAAAATGAAAATTACAATCGAGAGGGTTTTTTTTATTTAACCCTACACCAGTGCATTTCTCCAAACGCACTAATATGGGATATATCCAAAATTACTGCATTTTGTTTAATTAAAAAATATTGTGGTGCTCTTCTTGAGACTCCCCGTGGCGTTTTTATATAGGTACCCAATTGGTGTTGTGTTTTTACTATAGCACTGCTATTTTTTTAGAATTTAGAAACTGCCTAGCGATGCTCTTTAGAAGATGCCCTAGGGAATTATGTTAATCATACCGCACTGGGGATTGTTAGAAATAGCATTGCATTTCTCTAAAATTTAAAACTATAGCGGTGCTCCTTACTGGTATGCACCAGGATGTTTTACTATGTGAAGGGCACTAGTGCTATCAACTATTCAAGCACTGGTGTGTGATGTTATGTAATGCAACATGTTTTTTTATTTTATAAAAATAAATTATCAATGGTGCACCATGTTATTTGTAGGACTGATACTTCTATGGATAGTAAAGTACATGTGCACTTTTATATTTTATATGCAACGTTAAAAAAAAATTGCTAAAATATTTTCCCACCCACCTCTGCTAGTGACCTCCACTACAAACGGATTTGTGGGTTATTTTTATAGCGGATTTCACAAAAAACTTCACTAGAGGGTATTTTCCTTGTAGCATGAATAGAGATGTATTACAATTGTTAGCTTAGTCATAGCTCAACCTAAAAGTGAATAACCTATCTCTCTACTAAATGAGAATCTTTGACCCAGACTTAGTCAATTTCAACCTCTACTTAAGCCCCTATATCCTTGCGCAATTCCTAAGGAAATTAGGCCCCTATTATTTAGTAATTTACTCCAAAATCACTGCACAATTCCCAAGGTTGATCATCTTCCTGCATGCAACACCTGTATACTCAAGAATAGTCTACAAATAATGTTACACTACCTTGGAATCTCCACCACAGTTGAGGAACTCGAATTCTCTATGTTATTAATCTAAAATTTCCCTAGGGTTATCATGTTGTGTTTAAAGAAATAATAGAGGTAACCACAAACTTAATTTTGAGATCAGGAAGCCTTCCTAATGCTCAGAGAGGGCTCTCTCTTAATGATTTAACTTTGTTGGATTAATTGATTTTAGGCTAGTTATTTAAGCTTGGTTGGGTTTTGATTTGATTTGGTGGTGGAATCACTGATTTAGATTGATAGATAAATGTCTTTTACCATTGGGCCATGGAGTCCAAATGTCAATAAAACAGGATTGAATTAAGTTCTAAAGATAGTGTTCACAGGGAAAGGTAGCTAAGTAAATTCAGATCTTTTAGGCTGGATGTTGAAGTGGTATTTTCAATCGGGGTCAAGAAGTAGTTAAGGATTCCTCAAACCAGATAATGAGGGAAATGAAAGAGGTCAATAAAACTAGGGAGCAATGAAGAATTCCCTACTCTGGATATCAGAAGAAAACATCAAAATGAATAATTGTTCAAGACAGAGTGTACTTAAACAAATTCTGAAGTAGCATTCCAGTTATTTCATTCAAATTGGAAAACATGTATGTATGTGAAATACTTAAGAAAATAACAATTTAACAAATGAAATATACTTCACTGAAGTGGCCCAACACATGAATCCTGTAATGTAATGCCTTTGTTACTTAGTCTAGTCTACTGACTCTCAAATGTTACAATAAACCTCAGGTTTTAGATCAATGTAACTATAGAAATGTTCAGTAATCCACACCTAATACTTCAAATTATGAAGTATTTATACAAAAACTATTAGAATATATCCTAAACTGTCTTAGGCATTATTCAAGGAAAAATAAATATCTTCACGCAAGAAGATAGAGATAGATATGTAACTGATGCAAGTTGTCCCTCTTTTATTGTTTGTTGTTGGCTTTTCTTTGATATTATGCTACTTTCTCTCTCTTGTTGTTTTTCTTTCTCGTTGACTATCTCTTAAACTGCCTTTCACTGGTTCTCTTTAATCTTTAAACTTTGTTATTGCTATGTTTTTGTTTTAACCTTGATTGCTCTTTTACCTGTTTTACTTTTAATCTTCATAGTAAATCATTCAACTTTTCCCAAGACTCTGCATTTGGTAATTTAATATTTACCATTATTCTGTAGATTTCATCGGTTTCTATGTATTTTATAAAGTAGACTTGTTGGTAAAGAGATGTTTTACGTCATGTTGGAGGTAAAAGAGGTTCTCAAAAGTTTGATAGAGCACTTTTCCTGTAGGGATCCCTTTCATGGAGGAATTGTTGGATTGTTCCTTTGCTACTTCTCTGATTTTCTTATCACAGTCTTCATGTGCCATCAACCTATCATTAATCACCAATGGATTAGGCAGACCTTTCTACCTCAAAGCATCAAATTTGACCATGACCCTGGTTATTGCTAGCTCCATTGTTTGGCACTTTTCCTCAAGTTGTATCATCAAGTTTCCTCTCGGTGATTACCTTCTTTACTTCTAGTATGGTCTCAGTTCTGTCAGCTATTCCAAGCTCCTACAATTCCTACTTGTTCTTTGAGTTAAGGAACTGGATTATTCTTAAGGATTCTTCTGGCTTATTCCCAAGTTCGGCTCTTACCCTTTGAATTTCCTCACCATCTTATTTGACCAAATCATTTTGCTCAAATATCACTTGTACAGATGGCCAAATATCATTGACTGAGTCAATGATATTGGCCCATAAAAGTTGTTTTGCTTGGGTTAGTGGCTCTTTCAGTGTCAATTATTTCTCTAACTTTTGTATCCTTTCATTCAATCTGTTTGACTTTTGTGTTTCATTTTTATGCATGATTTGAGCTAGTTTCTTTTCATCCTCTAGAATTTTTATTTGTTCTTTAAGTCTATTTATTTCATTTGTTTGGATGCACATATCTTCCATGGATTTGATCAGTTTACTTGCTTCATCACTAGGATGAGTTGTTGCTATTGTTGAACCTGTTGTTGATGTAGTTGCTGATGCAGTGGGAAGTGTTGTAGCTACTGGAGTTGTTGTGGCCACTGAGATGCCAAAGTAGAAGGAACTATTGTAGTAATTGCAGGAATAACAATGACAATAGTTGCTTCCATGCTGGCCTGTTTCTCCTGCACTAACTTATCCATTTCATTTTATATTTCTTTTAATTGAGCATTTAGCTAAAGAATGAGGTCCATCATATCATCTTTTTGGCTTTGATTCTCTAGAACTTCCTCGGTCTGTGGATGTTCAGAAGGAGGCAATTTTAGCTGCCTTTTCAATGCAGCAATGTCTTCATTCTTCTTTTTATGAGCTTTTCTGCTACCTTGATGTCATTTGGATTATATCCAATCTCGATAACCATGTCTTCTAGTGATTCAATTCTGTTATCTTTTGCTTGTGAGGATGATTTTCTAGTTTAAATTGTGTTGTGATATTCTCTAGAGAATTTTGAAGTTTTTGTACACTCAGAGCCTTGTTGGTCATAGTTGAGTATATCATTTCTCTTGCTTGCTTATGAAACTCAATTTGGTTTATAGGATGAACATTCTTGGCCAAAATTTAAAATTATGTCTTTTTGTAATCTGTTGATGACTTAGGATGTTGTATTGTGGGCTGCAAAAAGGTCATTTGCATTTTCCCTATTTTAAGGTCAAAAGCTTAAAGTAACCTATTTTGATCACTAAGAGTTTGTTTGAAATATTGGGCATAGGTTTCATCTTTCAATGCTTCATTTCTCAACTTGATTTTTTTATATTCCTCCTTTATATCTTTTTCTTTATCCATTGGTTTGCTTGATGAAGAGACTTCAATACTATGTTGCTTTTGAATAATCTGAGTATTAGAGGTTGAAGGCTGATGAGTCTCCTCTGAAACTGTTGGAGCTGTATTCTCTTTAACCACTGTGTCAGTATCAATGATTTCAATTATCTCAACTGTCTCTTCTTCCTTATTTATATGATTTAGCTTGGGCTTCTTCCTGTACATGCCATCTTTTGCATTCTTGTTTGAGCAAGAACCTTCTTCTCTAGTCCTTTTTGCATTTATGTCCTGTAAGGCTGGAGTATGTAGAATGGAACTAGTATCCATCTGTTTCTCCATATCCATTAAGGTGTTTTCCAACCACTTTGACTGGTTGGAATATTTTTCAATCTCTGGCTTGGACTCATGCATAAAAGGGCTCAATTTAAACTTGAGTCTCAGTTTATTTATGACACCTAAAGGATCATACTACCATTTGAAACTATTACTAAACTTCATTTCCTGTAAACATTTTTCTGCTTCGTCACCAGCTTCTCTATTATTGCATATAAAAAGGACCAAGGTGGTTTTTTATTTTAAACTGTGTTTTCTTCCTGGCTGATAGAAAATTCACATCATCTGAATTTATGATCTTCCTAGTGTACTCTAATGCAAATATTCTCATGGGGAGATATTTCGGCAGCTTATATGGAGTGAGTGGACATCCATACACCCTTACTTCAATGTGGTTCTGGTATAAATACCAGTCCCTTATTCTATTGTCTTTGGACAATTGTAAAACTATCTTTATCTCATCATTGACCCTGGGTTGATTGCTACTACTTAGCATGTTAACCACTGGGTGAACAAATGAATCAATGAATTCCTTGTAGTTGAAAACTATGGAATATTTTTGGATTAAGGATGTCCAAAAGATAATAGATCTAGGATTGCCCTTAATGTCCAGCTTTTGGATGTTAACTGTAAACCTGTCTGACTGGAAATATAGGAACATATGGAACAATACTAAAGAGTATTTGAATACTCTTTCATCTGGAAATATGATCAATTGATCATGGATTCTGTCGGCTAAGAACTAGGAAAAATTGAAAACTATCGCAGGAGGCTTGCCTGGGAAAAAAATAGAAAGGAAACCAAGTATAGCCTCATTTACATGTTCATCAGTGGTATATCCTAGAATACAAGGAAAAATGGTTACAACCTATTTGGCCCTATCAGAGAAAATCGTGGCAGAGTATGGAGTATTGTCTGTAGGAATATGAGCCTCTTCTAGGATGAAAGTCAAAAAATTTTGAGATCTCTTGGGAAGGTACAACTTTAAGTACATATCAAGTAGGTTTTCAATAGAAAATGAGTTTTCATTAGGCTTTGGCTAGATCTGCAACATTTCATTAATTGACTCTGTAGTGTTTGTGAATAAAATCTGTTGGTTAGGAGAGACTATGGCTCTTTGACTTGGGATATAGCATAGTTGGCATAGGTAGATGATTTCAAGGAACTGGTATACTTGTGGGAACAAGTATTTGGGTAAATTAGACTCCCATAACTGAATATCAACATTCTGGTTGAGGAATTTGTCTTTACTCCAGCAGTGGAGTTTCAATAGATGGCTAGGGGAGGCTGTGTCTTTGATATGGAAATCTTTGTCGGCCAATGGGAGGTGGTCAACATTCAAGTGAGGAGTTTGCAGGGGTTTTTCATTCAGAATGCTTTGGGAAGCCGTAGATGTATTTGTTTTATTGAATGAATCACTATCTGGCAAGGAGTAGGCTTAGGACCTATGGAAAGATGAATACAGTCTACAAAAAAGGGTTTGGGATGCAACAGTGGCTTGCTTTAGGTTGGGAAAGCTTTTAATTGGTTTAATTGATTAACTCATTAAAAATGTTGTGCAAAGCTTAAGTATAGGCCTTTTGGTACTTCCGGAATACCTGGAAAATGAAGATTTGGTATGCAGATAGGTTCTCTGGGGGCAACGGAGGCTTTCTGAGGCTTCAATGGTCTTTATGATGCTTCAAATTGGAGTCTGCGGCGTCTTCTGGTTGTAAATGGGTTAAAACAGTTGAGCAGAGTTTCTGGGCTTCAGAATTGGTTGGCAGAGGTTATTTGCAACAAAATAATAGTGAAAAGAATAGCAAGGGCGACTTTTTGGTTTTTAACCAACAGTGGTTAATTTTGGGTGTGGGGTTAATGTTTGAATAGCAGGCGGTTTCATCTTACGCGAGGAGGTGGTATTATGGTTCATCGCATTGCTTTTGAATGGTAGGTGGTATTTTTTCTGAGGACATGATATAACGTGGGGCTTCCACGTAGCAAAAAGGCAGGCTGGGAAAACCACAAATCTCGCGTGCTTTTGAAATATTAACAGTCGGACATTTGAGCGCATGATATGGGATATGGACCATTGGATCTGGAGGTGGGTGATCGGAGGGTTATCGCATGGCGGAGTTGTGAAGGATGAGTCAGGGTGTGGGGTCGGGTGATAAGTGATGCAGTGAGTATTAAAATAGAAGTGGGGACCATGGGTTATACAACGGAGGGTTATAGCCTATATGCTAAAATTTTTAGGGATCAAGGTTATAATATGGTGGGAAGGTGAAATATATAAAGCAAGACTATAGGTTAGAATAACATAAAAGGGCTTGGGGAATACGAGAGCAGGTGCTAGAAAAACATTTGGATGAGTTAAAAGGGTATTGGGGAGGGATTTTCAATGGGGCCCAATACATTTTAACTTTTTTAAACTTGGGATAAGGGGGTTTTAGTGGGTTTATAAGGGAAAATGAGATGAAATAAGGGAAAAGGTAAAATGAATGGGAAGGGATATTTTTACAAGGGGAAATGAAGAGGGAATGGTCCTTTGGAATTAAGAAGGGGAAAAATATTAGGGAATTAAAAGTAATGAAGTGGTGATGAAGGGAAATTAATAAATTAGACATGTAGGGGTTTAGTGAAATGAGGGGAAATTAGTGAATGAGCTTTAGTATTCAGGCCTAAAATTATATAGAACTTTTAGGGTAAATACCCCAAAGTAATCTATGACTTTTGTGAATGTCCTCTTTCTTTGATAATTCCTCCTGCACATGAAACATAAGATTAAGCATGATGAAGGTGCATTTGAGCTAACAACCTTATGCATTCCAAAACCTCTTTTACCTACCCTTTATTTACCCTAGCATTTTCTCTTCATCCATTGGGTGCATTTGAGCTTGTTGACCCTTTATTTCTTTTTCTTTGATAAGCAAACTATCTAATTCTAATCTTATAACTTCCAATGGCTCAGATTAAATTGATGAGCTCATTATTATTCTCTACCTAACTATTGATCTGCCAAGATTAAACAGTTTGGCTAGATCATTATTCTCTATCTATTAGCATGAAATTTAAAGCATGAATGAATCAAGATTAAACTATTTGACCATCATGGATTGTGGCATTTTTTACAAGCTGCACGCAATCTTATTTTGCAAGGAAAAGTAAAAAGTAGTGGCATTTGAATTTGAATCTATTTTTTTATCTCTTTTTGGTGGGGTTCATATTTTATTTTCTATTTTGATCCTTTTCTTTTAGTCCTTTGATTTTTCTTTTAGCACTTACCCTCTTTACATTTTTTATTTTTAATATGGGAAAACATTTTGTAGAAAGAAAAAGTATGTACAATATTAGTAGACTTCATCATAGTCAATTCAAAATTTATGAATCCCATTGTTATAGGACCCTAATAGTGGCTCCAAATGGGGATGGCATTTCCTAGTGAAATGTCAAGAACTTTAAGATTAGTAGCCTTTGGAACTGATTGTGCTTGCCTTGTAACTACCTTTCTATGATCTGCTTTATTCATACATATGATGCTACACCTTTCAAATCTTAGGGCCTTCTCTTCGGGCTTCAACCTCAAAAGATAATCATCCAATCCAATCCAAACTTTGCAATGTTATGTACAATGAGAAAAGTAAATAAATGAACTAATGTTAATCTGGGGACAAGTTATGCTTCAACATTCTATCATTAATTGGTCCACCAGGTAGATCTGTTCCATCTAACTGCTTCAAGGAAAATGAATTTTTACCTCTGTAACCATAAATGATATAGGGGCCTTGCTATAGGAAATCAAATTTACCATGTTTACCCTCTTCTTCTCTTCTGGAATCCCATTTGAGTACTTTGTCACCTATGTAAAAATCATCAGCTTTGGTTTTCTTGTCAAAAATATTTTTGATTTTATCTTGGATCACTTGGCATTTGACATAGACTTCTTCCCTGGTTTGCTGCAAATGTATTGTTTGATTATCCTTCTTTGGATATCATTGGATCCTACCTCCAGTTCTTGAATAATTTTCATCACTAGTACTCCTAAAGAGGATGGAAAAACAACATCCATTCCATATACTAGTTGATAAGGAGATGTACCAATGGACTTTTTTGTAGCGAGTCTATCTGCCCATAAGGCATTAACCAACTTTTTATTCTAGGTCTTCTTATTGTCTTCTAACAGTTTCTTGATGATATTAACAAGGATTTTGTTTGAGGATTCTGCAAGCCCATTGCCTTGAGGGTAATAGGCAGTGGAATGGCCAAGGGTAATGTGATATCTGTTACAAAAGTCTACCATCTTGTTAGATTTGAAAGCAGTTGCATTATCAGTAACGAGCTTTTGTGAGCATCCAAATCTTGAAAGGATATTGTTTTCAAGGAATGAGATGATGACAGAATATTTGGCTTGTCTAGAAAGGATGGCATCTATCCATTTAGTGAAGTAATTAATGGTTGTCAAAATCCATTTATGTTGGGCTGAGGAGGATGGGTGAATTTCATCAATGAAGTCTAGATCCCATTGCTGAAATGGCATTTCTGTGGAGATGGGTTTGAGAGGTAATGGTAAGAGTTTCTTCTTTCCTTCAAATATTTGGCATTTGTGACAGGAGGTCACATATTTTCTGACATCTGCAAAAAGGGTGGGCCAATAAAAACCTACCCTTAAAATCTTATCAATAGTTTTCTTCTAGTATAGGTGTCCTCCACAATCTCCTGCATGAAATTCCTACATGACTTTGTCAGCTTCATCTTTTAATAAACAATTTAATAAAATGCCACCATTATCTTTGCAAAATAAAGCGTTGTCTACGATACAATATTTCATTGATTTCATTTTCAAAAATATACCTTTAGTTCTAGACAAACGAGGAGGAGCTTGTAAATTTAGTAAAACAAATATGATATCTGTATACCAAGGTGAATCTAAAAAAGCTTCACTTATCTGTGGAGTCACCATTTCTTCCTGATCATCTAGAGCACCAATTAAATTTATATATAAGTCCTGACAATTCAATTCAGCCATGAGTTTAGCTAAACCTTGGCCTTTGATTAGTTTTGTGGGATTTATTTCAATATGATATTCCAAAATAGTGGCAATCCATTTGCCTCTCTTTCCATCAGGCCCATTATGTGTTAGAATGTCCTTTACTATTGAAATTGGAACATATGCAATAATGTGTGAGTATAAAATGTACACTCTGAAATCCTTTATGGCTTTTACTAAAGCAAGAGCTTGCTTTTCCATTATATTATACTTTAGTGTAGCATCTCTCAAAGATTTGCTGAAAAATGCAATAGGCTGCTCATAACCCTGATCATTCCTTTGCAACAAGACTGCTGCAATAATGTGTTCTGAAGCAAAAGAAAAAATTATAAAATCTTTTTTGAAATCAGGACTTATGAGGACAGGTGTTTTAGTAAGGGCTTCTTTGATTGCCTCAAAAGACTACTTAGCCTCTATTTTTCACTTAAATGTTGAATCTTTCTTTAACATGTTATTCAATTCTCTGATTAGTTCTGCTAAGTTAGAAATGAATCTTCTAAGTATTTTACCTAAGAATGATTGCAATTCTTTAATGTTCCTAGGGCGATTGATGTTTAGGATTTCCTTTATTCTAGCTGGATCAATTCTAATGCCCTCTTTTAAAATTATGTGTCCTAAGAGTTTACCTTCTTCTAGCCCAAAGAGTGCCTTTTTGGGATTGAAAGAAATACCAAATTTTCTACATTTAATAACAATTGTTCTCAAATGATATAGATGTTCATTATCTGATTTGGAAAACATTTTGATATCATCTTGGTAAATAACTAAAAACTCATGGATTTCTTTTGCAAAATCTATGTCTATTGCTCTTTGGAATGTTGCTCCAACATTCATCGATCCAAAGGGCATCTTTAAATACATGAAAGTTCCCAAGGGAGTGGTGAATGAAGTCTTTGCTTGATCTTCGGGTTGGACTAGGATTTGATTGTGTCTAGAGAATCCATCAAGTAATGAAATTATGGATGATCCTACTACCCTATGGAGAACGTGGTCAATTTTAGGGAGGGGATAGTTATCCTTCAGTAATACTTTGTTCAAGTTTCTAAAATCAACACAGAGTCTAATTTCTCTTGTTTTTTCTAGTGGTGACTAAATTAGAGACCCAATCTGAATATCTAATTGGTGCTATGATTTGTGCCTCATACATCATTTTTACTTCTTTTTCAATCAATGGCATAAGAATTGGATTAATTCTCCTAAGCTTTTGTTTGAAGGGTTTCTGATCTTCTTTGATGGGTATTTTATGTTGAATAATGTTGGTGTCATAATATTTGAGGTTTTCATAACTCTAGGCAAAAACATCTTGAAATTCTTTAAATAGACTTATGTATTTCAGCTGGGGGTAATGCTTTGGATAACTTAATAAGCATAGGTTTTTCCTTTGTTCCTAGGTTACATTCTTCTATGTCTAATCTTAAAGGCTCCATTTTTGGTTTTCTAGCTACATCATTTGAATCAAACAAATCTTCTAATGGGACTAATCCCTTAGGCAAAAAGTTATTTTTAAGGTTTAAAATCTCAGAATCATCACTAACTATTTCTTCTATTTCTATTTTTTCTAAGTTATCTACTTCTACTTTAGTGAATTTAGTGGGTTTATTTACATGTACAACTTTTATATCTATCTCACTATCTATGATGTCATCTACTGTACAATTAGTATCTATGTTACAGTTTTGGAATTCTCCCTCAGCATTCATAAAATCATAGATTTGAGAATCTTGTGAAAAAATCTACCAATATTTCAGATTATCAGGTATAATAGGCCTATGTATTACCTTTGTAGTGTACCAATGATTCGGTTGAAAAGGTAATCTGCAAGTGCTAGCAAAAGTAACCAGACTATGAGCTTGCATGTTCTATCTCCTAGGAATAGCAACAAAATCAATTTCAAGAAGTTCCTTAATCAGATCTAGAACAATTTCTCTGTATTGGCTAAGTCTAGGATTATTCACATAATACTCTCCTTTAATTTGTTCTATGATTAATTCCGAGTCTCCCATGATAGAAACTCTCTTGGCTCCAAAGTTTCTTACAATTTGCAATCCTAAGATCAAAGCTTCATACTCTGCCATGTTATTTGTGCATTTAAAGTTTAATCTAAAGGCATGACCTTCAGAATGATTATTTTCCATGTTATGAATCCAAACTGTTGCACCTGCTCCTAATTTGTTCACTGGACCATCAAAGTCTAGGTGCCACCTAGATTCATGAAATATATTATCATTGTCAGGTTCTTTATGTTCTTGTTTTACAACAATGTTATTGTCTTTTCCAGTGTCTCAATTACATAAAATGAAAGAATCCATATCAGAATGTATAGAATAAATAGGATACTTCTGTAGTTTATCTGTACTATTGACCACGTAATTCATTAAAGTTTATTTATAAATCTTTTTGGGCTGACCAAGTATTGAAATTGTGGCATAAGACATGTCTAACTGTAGAGATCCCTACAATTTTTCTCCCCATGAGTGAGATAATAGCATTCCATATTTTGGAGGATAAGCAACTACAATATCCATGACAATACTCTTACCTGGTTATTGAACTAGAGTGACACACAAGTATTTTATTAGGCCCAAGAATTTAACTTTACTAGAACAGATTCAGACAATATTTGTAAAGGATTTTTCTTTCTTTCCCATCTATTGATAAACAATCTATGGAAAACAGTTAAATCGGCAATGTGACTAGCAGGTAAAGATTTAAACCATTTCTTGACATCTCCTGCTAGTGTTTGTGCAAATAATCTCATATGTACATCTTCTTCATCAATTTCATGTAATTTAAAATAATCATTCATTTTATTTACATGTTTGTGTGCAGTATATTGACTAGTACCATCAAACTAGAAGAATTTACTGTGATAGTCTTGACGCATGGCATGTACTTGAGCTAGTAAGGTCAAAGGAGCATATCTATCAGTCATGGCTAAGATTCTAGCTTGGCTAGGAGGTAAAGTGGTAGTGCTTGAAGATGAGCTCAAAGGGCTTACAGATGAGCTTGAAGTGCTAGAAAATGTAGCAGAAGTGATAGAAGATGAACTTGAATTATTTGGAGATGGAAATAAAACTTTGGGCTGAAGAGGAAGCTCGGGGATGAATGATTCTGTGGAATGAAGTGTAGTGGAAATAATAGATGAGATGGTACTAAATAAATATGAATTTACAGACTTTGAAGGAATGGTAGAAGGCTTAGGAGTAGCAGCAATTAGAGCAACTAATTCAACTAACTGTTGAAAATAGGCTTCGTCTATGTGTCTTATCAAATTTGTGGTTAAAGCATCAAGTTTGTCAAAAGTGTCTAGAACATGTTGATCTAAATCAGGATGTATAGTATCCTTCTTTTATTCAATAAATTGAATAAAATTAGGGTCTATTACATTATCATGACTAAAGTTTCATATTTGGTATGAAACAATGAATGCTCAAATGATAAATCAAATTGAAGATCTCCTAAGTTTGATAACTCTTGAGGAAGTGAATTTGCTTTGATTAGCTGACTAATGCTTTCTTGACTTTCTACTTTATCGTTTTTTCTTAAGATTTTGTCTCGATTATCAACAATTACAACAAAGTTTGGATATGGATGTGCCCTGGTATAGAATGTTCTTTTGGAAGCCAGAATTTTAAATTTTTTTTTTTTTTTGAAACCTTTGACAACCCTAAAATGGCCTTAAGGTACAAAGATGAGATTTAGGATTTTCTTTAAGGTTTATTAAACTGAGGACTGATTTCCCTAGTATGGTCGCCACTATGTCATCACTCTAAAATTTCCCTAGGGCTGTCATGTTGTGTTTAAAGAAATAATAGAGGTAACCACAAACCTACTTTTGAGATCAGGATCTAGCCTTCCTAATGCTCAGATAGGGATCTCTCTTAATGATTTAACTTTGTTGGATTAATTGAGTTTAGGCTAGTTATTTAAGCTTGGTTGGGTTATGATATGATTTGGTGGTGGAATCACTAATTTATATTCATATATAAATGTACTTTTACCATTAGGTCATGGAGTCCAAATGTCAAAAAAACAGGGCTGAATTAAGTTCTAAAGATAGTGTTTATAGGGCAAGGTAGTTGAGTAAATTCAAATCTTTTAGGCTAGATGGTGAAGTGGTATTTTCAATCGAGGTCAAGGAGCAGTTAAGGATTCCTCAAACTGGATAATGAGGGAAATGAAAGAGGTCAATAGAAACTAGGGAGCAATGCATAATTCCCTACTTTGGATACCGGAAGAAAACATCAAAATGAATAACTGTTCAAGATAGAGTGTACTTAAACAAATTCTGAAGTAACATTCCAGTTATTTCATTCAAATTGGAAAACATGTATGTACGTGAAATACTTAAGAAAATAACAACTTAACAAATGAAAGATACTTCACTGAAGTGGCCCAACACATGAATCCTATAATGCAATGCCTTTATTACTCAGTCCAGTCTACTGACTTGAAAATGTTACAATAAACCCTCAGGTTTTAGATCAATGTAACTATTGAAATTTTCAGTAATCCACACCTAATACTTCAAATTATGAAGTATTTATACAAAAAACTATTAGAAATATCCTAAACTGTTTTAGGCATTATTCAAGGAAAACGAAATTTATTCATGTAAGAAGATAGAGACGGATATGTAACTCATGCAAGTTGTCCCTCTTTTATTGTTTATTGTTGGCTTTTCTTTGTTATTATGTTGCTTTTTCTCTCTTGTTGTTTTGCTTTCTCGCTGACTGTCTCTTATACTACCTTTCACTGATACTCTTTAATCTTTAAAATCTGTTACTGCTCTGTTTCTGTTTTAACCTTGATTCCTCTTTTACCTGTTTTACGTTTAATCTTCATAGTAAATCATTCAAATTTTCTCAAGACTCTGCATCTGGTAATTTAATATTTACCATTCTTCTATAGATTTCATCAGTTCCTCTGTATTTTGCAAAAGTAGGCTTGTTTATAAAGAGATGTTTTACCTCATGTTGGAGGTAAAAGAGGTTCTCAAAAGTTGGATAGAGCGCTTTTCTTGTAGGGATCCCTTTCATGGAGGAATTGTTGGCTTGTTCATTTGCTACTTCTCTGATTTTCTTATCACAGTCTTCATGTGCCATCAACCTATCATTAATCACCAACGCATTAGGCAGATCTTTCTGCCTCAAAGCATCAAATTTGAAAATGAACTTGGATATTGCTAGATCCATTGTTTGGCACTTCTTCTCAAATTGTATCATCAGTTTCCTCTTGGTGATTACCTTCTTTACTTCTAGTGTGGTCTCAGTTCTGTCAACTATTTCAAGCTCCTGCAATTCATACTTGTTCTTTGAGTTAAGGAACTAGATTATTCTTGAGGCTTCTTCTGGCTTATTCCCAAGTTCGGCTCTTAGCCTTTGAATTTCCTCATGAGCTTCTTTACCAAATAATTTTGCTCAAATATCACCTGTATATATGGCCAAATATCATTGACTGAGTCAATGATATTGGCCCATAAAAGTTGTTTTGCTTGGGTTAGTGGCTCTTTCAGTTTCAATTCTTTCTCTGACTTCTGTATCCTTTCATTCAATCTATTTTACTTTTGTGTTTCATTCTTATGAATTATTTGAGCTAGTTTCTTTTCATCCTTTAGAATTCTAATTTTTTCTTTAAAACTATTTATTTCATTTGTTTGGATGGACATATCTTCCATGGCTTTGATCAGTTTACTTGCTTCATCACTAGGATGAGTTGCTACTGTTGTTGAACCTGTTGCTAATGTAGTTGCTGATGTAGTGGGAAGTGTTGTAGCTACTGGAGCTGTTGTGGCCACTGAAGCTACCAAAGTAGAAGGAACTATTGTAGTAACTGTAGGAATAGCAGTGACAGTAGCTGTTTCCGTGTTGACCTGTTTCCCCTACACTAACTTATCCATTTCATTTTCTATTTCTTTTAATTGAGCGTTTAGCTGAAGAATGAGGTCCATCATCTCATCTTTTTGGATTTGATTCTCTAGAACTTCCTTGGTCTGTGGATGTTCAGAAGGAGGCAATTTCAACTGCTTTTTCAATGCAGCAATGTCTTCATTCTTTTTTTTTATCAGCTTTTTTGCTGCCTTGATGTCATTTGGATTATATCCAATCTTAATAACCAAGTCTTGTAGTGATTTAATTATGTTATCCTTTGCTTGTGAGGATGCTTTCTCTAGTTTAAACTATGTTGTGATATTCTATGAGAATTTTGAAGTTTTTGTATACTCATAGCCTTGTTGGTCATAGTTGAGTATATCATTTCTCCTGCTTGCTTATGAAACTCAATTTGGTTTATAGCATGAACATTCTTGGCCAAAACTTCAAATTATGCCTTTTTGTAATCTGCTGATGACTTAGAATGTTGTACTGTGGGCTACAAAAAGGCCATTTGCATTTTCCTTGTTTTTAGGTCAGAAGATGAAAGTAACATATTCTGATCACTAGGAGTCTATTTGAAATATTGGACAGAGGCCTCAGCTTTCAATGGTTCATTTCTCTACTTGATTTCTTTATATTTATCCTTTATATATTTTCCTTTATCCACTGGTTTTCTTGATGAAGAGACTTCAATACTATGCTGCTTTTGAATAATTTGAGTATTAGAGGTTGAAGGCTGATGAGTTTCCTCTGAAACTGCTAGAGTTGTATTCTCTTTAACCACTCTGTCAGTATTAATGATTTAAACTGTCTCAACTGTGTCTTCTTGCTCATTTACCGGATTTAGCTTGGGCTTGTTCCTGTACATAATCTCAAATTTTTCATCTGTTGTATTCTTATTTGAGCAAGAACCTTCTTCTATAGTCCTTTTTGCATTTCTGTCCTGTAAGGTTAGAGTATGTAGAATGGAACTAGTAACCATCTGTGTCTCCATATCCATTAAGGTGTTTTCCAACCACTCTGACTAGTTGGCATATTTTTCAATCTCTGGCTTGGACTCATGCATAAAAGGGCTCAATTTAAACTTGAGTCTCAGTTTATTTATGACTGCTAAAGGATCATACTGCCATTTGAAACTATTACTGAACTTCATTTCCTGTAAACATTTTTTTGCTTCTTCTCGAGCTTCCCTATTATTGTAGATACAAGGACCAAGATGGTTTTTGATTTTAAATTCACATCATCTAAATTTATGATCTACCTGATATACTCTAATGCAAATATTCTCATGGGGAGATATTTGGGCAACTTATATGGAGTGAGTTGACATCCATACACCCTTCTTCAGTGTGGTTCTGGTATAAATACCAGTCCCTATTCTATTTTGTTTGGACAACTGTAAAACTATATTTATCTCATCACTGACCCTGGGTTGATTACTACTACTTAGCATGTTAACGACTGGGTGAACAATTGAATCAATGAACTCCTTGTAGCTGAATATTATGGAATATTTTTGGATTAAGGGTGTCCAAAAGATAACAGGTCTAGGATTGCCATTAGTGTCCAGCTTTTGGATATTAATTGTAAACCTATCTAACTGGAAATATATGGACATATGGAACAATATTAAAGAGTATTTGAATACTCTTTCATCTGGCAATTTGATCAATTGATCATGGATTTTGTCTGCTAAGAACTAGGCAAAATTGAAAACTATAGCAGGAGGCTTGCTTGGGGAAAAATAGAAATGAAACCAAGTATAGGTTCATCTACATGTTCATTAGTTGTATATCCTAGAATACAAGACAACATGGTTACAATCTGTCTGGCCCTCTCAGAGAAAATGGTGGCAGAGTATGGAGGACTATCTGTAGGAATATGAGCCTATGCTAGGATGAAAGTTTGAAAAAATTGAGATCTCTTGGGAAGGTCCAACTTTAAGTATATATCAAGTAGGTTTTCAATAGAAAATGGGGTTTCATTAGGCTTTGGTTGGATCTGCAACATTTCACTAATTGACTCTGCAGTGATTGTGAATAAAATCTACTTGTTAGGAGAGACTATGGCTCTTTGACTTGGGATATAGCAGAGTTGGTATAGGTGGATGATTTCAGGGAACTGGTGTACTTGTGGGAACAATTATTTGGGTAAATTAGACTCCCATAACTAAATATCATCATTTTGGTTGAGGAATTTGTCTTTACTCTAGTAGTGGAGTTTAAATAGATAGCTAGGGGAGGTTGTGTCTTTGATCTGGAAATCTTTGTCGGCCAATGGGAGGTGGTCAACATTTAGGTGAGGAGTTTGCAGGGGTTTTTCATTTAGAATGTTGTGGCAAGCCATAGATTTTTTTATTTTATTGAATTAATCACTATCTAGCTTAAGGAGTAGGCTTAGGACCTCTGGAAATATGAATACAGTCTGCAAAAAAGGGTTTGGGATGCAACAATGGTTTGCTTTAGGTTGGTCAGGCTTTAAATTGGTTTAATTGATTAACTCATTAAAAATATTGTGCAAAGCTTAAGTATAGGCCTACTGGTACTTCCGAAATACTTGGAAAATGAAGATTTAGTATGCAGACAGGTTCTCTCGGGGAAACAGAGGCTTTCTGAGGCTTCAATGGTCTTTATGCTGCTTCAAATCGAAGTCTGCAGCGTCTTCTGGTCATAAATGGGTTAAAATAGTTGAGCAGAGTTTCTGGGATTCAGAATTGGTCGACAAAGGGTTTTTGCAATAGAATAACAGTGAAAAGAATAGAAAGGGTAGCTTTTTGGTTTTTAACCAACAATGGTTAATTTTGGGAACGGGGTTAATGTTTGAATAGCAGGCAGTTTCATCTTGTGCGAGGAGGCGGTATTATGGTTCATCACACCGCTTTTGAGTAATAGGTGGTATTTTTTCTGAGGACACGATATAATGTGGGGCTTCCACGTAGCAAAAAGGTAGGTGGGGAAAACCACAAATCTTGCGTGCTTTTGAGATATTAACAGTCGGGCATTGGAGCACACGATAAGGAAGTGGGTGATCAGAGGGTTATCGCATGGCAGAGTTACGACGGAGGGTTATAACCCATATGCTAAGGTTTTCAGGGAACGGGGGTATAATATAGTGGGAAGGTGAAATATATAAAGTAGGACTATAGGTTAGAATAACATAAAAGGGCTTCAACAATACAAGAGCGGGTGTTAGAAAAAAATTTGGGATGAGTTAAAAGGGTATCGGGGAGGGTTTTTCAATGGGGCCTAATACATTTTAAATTTTTAAACTTTAGATAAGGGGGTTTTAGTGGGTTTACAAGGGAAAATGAGATGAAATAAGGGAAAAGGTAAAATGAATGGGAAGGGATATTTTTACAAGGGGAAATGAAGAGGGAAGGGTCCTTTGGAATTAAGAATGGGAAAAATATTTAGGGAATGAAAAGTAACGAAAGGGTAATGAAGGGAAATTAAAAAATTAGACATGTAGGGGTTTAATGAAATGAGGAGAAATTAGTTAATGATATTTAGTATTTAGGCCTAAAATTATATAGAACTTTTAGGGTAAATACCCCAAAGTAATATATGACTTTTGTGAATGTCCTCTTTCTTTGATAATTCCTCCTACACATGAAACATAGGATTAAGCATGATGAAGGTGCATTTGAGCTAGCAACCTTATGCATTCCACAACCTCTTTTACCTACCTTTTATTTACCCCAGCGTTTTCTCTTCATTCATTGGGTGCATTTGAGCTTGCCAACCCTTTATTTCTTTTTCTTTGATAAGAAAACTATCTAATTCTAATCTTATAACTTCCAATAACTCAGATTAAACTGATGAGTTCATTATTATTCTCTACCTAACTATTGATTTTCCAAGATTAAACAATTTGACTAGATCATTATTCTCTATCTATCAGCATGAAATTTAAAGCATGAATGAATCAAGATTAAACTATTTGACCATCATGGATTGCGGCATTTTCGACAAGCTGCACACAATCTTATTTTGAAAGACAAAGTAAAAAAGTAGTGGCATTTGAATTTGCATCACTTTCAAAATCTATTTTTTATCTCTTTTTTGTGGGGTTCATATTTTATTTTCTTTTTTGATCCTTTTCTTTTAGTCCTTTGATTTTTCTTTTAGGACTTACCCTCTTTACATTTTTTATTTTTAATATGGGAAAACATTTTGCAGAAAGCAAAAGTATGTACAATATTACAAGACTTAATCATAGTCAATTAAAAAATTATGAATCATATTATTATAGGAATCTAACACTATACATGCACTAACTATTTTGGGTTGATTGATCAGTTAACAGGATGATCACTATTAGACTGTTGTCCCACTACACAATTGACCTTACACTAGTTCCTCCAACAATTAGAACTAGTTTAACTGAAAATAAAAAAAATAAATTAAAAATAAAAAAATTAATAAATAAAAAAAAAAAAAATAAAAAAAAAAAAAAAAATAAAAAAAAAAAAAAAATAAATAAATAAATAATAAAAAATAAAAATAAAATAAAAATAACTGAAAATAAAAAAAATAAATTAAAAATAAAAAAATTAGAAATAACTGACCTTGATTTATAAATTAGCAATCACACATGCTTAATTGAAATCCAACTCCTCTAACTTGAATTTACTGAGCTAACTTAGTGACAAGAGCCATGTCACCTCAATTAACTGTAATTAACTACATCCAAGTTGTCTGCTAGTATGGAAATTTGAATTTTCTCAATTTGACAAAGGAAAAATCAAATTGAGACTTTCTTGCTTCATTTCTCAACAATTTACGACTACTTAGTGATAACCATTGCCATGATGAAGTGGTGCCTCCCATAGGGAAGACAACTTGCTCCAGTATCAGATAATCATCCTTTGGCCCTTGCATACCTTCCATGGAGAGCACAAGGGGATCCAACCAGTAAGGAAATCAATGAATAATATTTCACCGACTAGAATGCCAAGATGGTAAGCACCATAGAAAATGTCACTCGAGTACCACGACCAATTCTCGATAAGTACTTGCATTCTATATGGTTTGTCATTTTCCACGACACCACCTATGTTCGACCCAAAGTTTTCATTCCAAATATCTTCCACATGAGGTCATTGCCTTTATATGTCTCAGTGGAGGCATTTCACAATGAGGTTCTTTCCTAGCCTGGTATATGCTATAAGGTTCGGGACAATAAAACTATCTATTCTTTTGAAGGAATGTTTCCACGTCCTCTGCCTAGCGAGAGTCCTTCCTCATCTAAGAATCGCATAGCTGAAGAGGTACTTACTCCTATCCTAAAGAAGTTCAAAGAGACTCTTTTTCAGCTCGGAGCACTTTGCAGGCATTCATCCCCTCAGTAAGTTTCATGTCATCCACCTCTGATGTTCACACTAGTAGTTCACTTAGTGCTCTGTTTCTCAGACCATTTGTTGTATTCTTTGTGACCGTAGGCCCTAGTTTTGTTATTGAACCAACAGTACCAGAAAATATTATTTTCTAGCCTCTTTCCACCAGTAGTTCTAAACAATCTACCCCTTCCCCAGTCGCAAATTGTTGACCTTGTGAAGGAAGAGCCTGACAAAGTTCTTTTTGGTACCCAGGTTATTGAAGAACCCCTGCATTCCACACCTACTACTTCTTCATTGTCCCATAACCCATCGCCACATATAACATCCCCCTTTGCCACCATCTCCGACCTTCCACATTCCGAAAACCCTCTTATTGCTGAGACTAAAAAGGAAGTCGAATCATTCATCTAGGACATTACCGAGAAAACCCTTGATGTGTTCAATGTGCAATGTAGTATACCTAGGGGGGATAGTATGGGGTACAGAGGAAGGTACCGGAGGGAATAATGTAATAATGGGATGGGCCATAGTTATAAGATAAGACTGTGGTATTAGATATGTGGTATTGAGGAAACCATGGTAATGACCCATGGTATTGTATGTATGAGGCCTATATAGAGGCTAGAGACTCCCCATTGAGAGATGTCAAGGAATATTGTATGGACAAGCATAAAATGTGTGGTGTTGCCCTACCTTAAGGGTTTTGATCAATAAAGAAGCATTTCTATCTATTTCTATCTTATTATTTCAGGGTATATTTATATTCTCATATATTTCTAGGTCAGATGTATAACAAGTGGTATCAGAGCACTTTCTTGGGTAGGTGGAGAGATATTTTTTTATTATTTTTTGTGGAAATTTTTGGGGCGGCGAGTTTGAAGATCAGATCTATACATTATGGTGCAAAATTTGCAGAATATAATTTCAAATCTAGGTTCTTTGAGAAAAAATACCCAATTTGAAAAAGAAAAATCGGCTGAATCAGACTCTGAATGAGGGAGATATCGCTGATTTAAAAATCAGCCGTGTTGCAGAAATTTTTGGGGCGGTGATTTTGTAGTTCAGATCTGTACGTTATGGTGAAAAATTTGCAAAATCTAATTGTAGATTTGGGTTCTTTGCAAAAAAATACCCAATTTCAAAAAAATATTAATCGAATTAGAGTCCAGATGAGGGAGATATCACTAATTTAAAATCTGTTCTTTTTTTAGAAATTTTTGTGACAACGGGACAGTTGCAGCGCGAGTTGGAAATTCCAGTGCCTAGACTGGGATTTCTTTCACATGAGAAGATGCAAAATGGTTGTTCAATTTCCAAAAACAGCTCATAATAGGGATTCTGAGCAATATTGACCAAGCGGTGGCCATTTTAATTTTTTGCCAAGTAAGTGATTTTTTCAAAACCCTCTTCATGGCTTCTAGCAAGCACTTTTTTACAGGGAAAGATAATGGTCCTACTATTGAAGAATTCATAAAAGATCTTAAGAAAAACCATCCGAAATATTGGAAAAGTTTCCTATGGCTTAGTATGAAAGAAGAGGTTGTCATATGGTGGAACTCACTTGACAGCAAGCAGTTGTCCAAACTTTTGGATGAAGAATTTGAAAAAATTCTTGTAGACAAATGGTCTCATGCTAGAAAACAGTGGAATGAGACATGTAAGGGGTTATTTCTTACTGGTATCTCCTTATTACAGGTTCATGGATGTATTCAAAATGAGAAGATCATTGTCTATAAATCCTAGTTGCAACAAAATTTTTATAAATGTTAATTTGGCAAAAAGATTGCAAATTCCAGCTAAACAAATGGAGCACACACGGGTCAATAATGAACAGGTGTAAGCTTTTAAAGCTCTGAAGATTTCTGTGGATAAGTATGTATTGCATTTTGATTTTTATGCTTCATATATGGCTAATGTGGATGTTGTTTTGGGATACCCTTGGATGAAATCTGTTAGTACTATCAATATTAATGTGCAGAAGAAATTCCCGAAGCTCTGGTATAAAAAGAAGAAAATTACATTATAGGATATTTCCATCAATAAACATGTCGAGTCCAAGGAGGCTAAAGCAGAAGATGTTCCAGGGACTGACACATCAGATCAGGAATCCGTGGTTGAAGTAATACTAGAAGATAATAAACAACAACAGGCACCACAACATGTACCAGCTATTAATCAGGCTCAATTAGGTGGTGAATTAAAGAAAGATACACCATTGGTTAAAACTTAGCATATCACCACCCACATCACCCAGCAAGAAAACAACCAACAAGGTGGCAAAAAATCAGCAACAATAACAACAAACCCTGCATGATAGATAAAGAAGTGCAATAATCCACCCACAACACATCAACACAGAGGAACTGCCAGGATCAACTCCCATCTCAAGCGAGCGAGGCAGCGGCTAGATCAAGTAATCACCTGTCTCTGGGATGGCTAGATGCGTGTGCATGGTACCGTTGGACTACTCTATTGAGTAGATCTTATTATTTGTGTTCTTCTTATGTTTCAGGGATGAAACATGTTTAAGGGGGGTGGAATGTAGTATACCTAGGGGGGATAGTATGGGGTATAGAGGGAGGTACCCAAGGGAATAATGTAATAATGGGATGGGCCATAGTTATAAGATAAGCTCGTGGTATTAGATATATGGTATTGAGGGAACCATGGTAATGACCCATGGTATTGTATGTATGAGGCCTATATAGAAGCTAGAGACTCCCGTTGAGAGATGTCAAGGAATATTGTATGGACAAGCATATGGCTTGTGGAGTGTTCTCCTTCCTTAATGAGTAAATGTATGGTGTTTCCCTACCTTAAGTGTTTTGATCAATAAAGAAGCATTTCTATATTATTATTTCTGGGTATATTTGTATTCTCATATATTTCTGGGTCAGATCTATAACAACGCCACCCATGTTGATACTGCCTCAGTACCTATGATGCATATCTTACCTTCGGCGCCAAGTCAAGAACTGTCAGTAGCTTAGATTGTCAAACTCAACCAAGATCCTGATAGGTGCCAAGAAGTCATAGGCATTGTGGCACAGGATTATAATCGCATTCTCTTGTTACTATCACAAACTGTTGAGGAAATATGCACCCAATTTCACAAGGAGTAGAGATAGGAATGAGAGACCTCCTCGCAAGGTCATTGTGAAAGGTCTGTAGCTAGTGGCCATCCATTGCAAGCATGAACTCCTTTTCCTGGTGCTATGTCATTTGGTGACCTACAAAATTGGTCATCTTCACAGTTGTTCAGTTTTATTTAAGTTGTTGTCCGCCAAGCAAAAGCCCTGCATAATAATTTGGTAGATGACCACAAGTAGAAACAATAGCAAATCATTTCCCTTACAGTTGAGTGAGATCATCTCCTTCATGAAAATAAATAATTGCAGAGCCGAATATAGGATATTAGTAATAAATTCATGAAGTTATGGTCGATTGTTGCTAAAGTGGGTCTTGAACGGGCTAGAATATTTCTTTTCTTGTTCCCTTCCTGAATGTTGCAACCACATTGGAGCATTGAGTACTGAACTTATTGCTGCAAACAGACAACTGCGAAACACTATCGTAGCTACTCAAAAATCACTCCCAAACCCAACCACCTAGTATATTTTATAAATTGAGCAGAAGATAGTAGACACAACTTCTCTTAAATATTCTCTTCATCAAGTTACTGTGGATGCTCAAGAGATCTTCCGACAAGTTCATGACTAGTCTGGATTCCTTACTGAGAAGAATCAACCAATATATGAGTTGTGGTAACAAGCTCAACAACTTTTCAATAAAGATCTTTTCATGGAATATCTCAACGAGCAACAAGATTTATTTTCTCAAATTGACTCATAGAAGAAACAAATTAACTAGATTGAAGAAGAATCATGCAATACCAAAGTTGTGTTGTGTGACCTCAAACTACTTACCCAAACTCATTTTAGGAAATTGAGGCAACTCGATACTAATGTAGAGAACCAATGGAGCATCATCTTGAGTACACAGCCTGAGAACCCTTATGTTGAGCTCACCACAAAATTTCTTGATCATGCTACAGTTTTGTTGGATTCTGAGAGGTATGCGATAAGTCATTACTCTCAGTTCAAAGCCGATGTTCTATAGTCAGTGCCTGAGTTGGGTCCTTCGTTTGAAGGTGAACTTGTAGCATAAGAGGGAGCACCACAACAACAATTAGGAATAGAAGTGCCAATAGGAAATTGACTCAGGGATGAGACAATAGATTGTGGTTGGGTATTATTGGGTCCTTCATTTTTAGGGATCAAAATTTTGGCAAATTTTGACTAGGTCAGACTCGAAATTGGTTGTGCAGAAGATTTTCAAAGAAAAGGAAAGGAATAAGTCAAGAATAGCCAAATTTCAAAGGTGGCAGGAGAAAGGAAAGCAAAAGGAAAAGGAAAGAGTAGCTAAGGCGAAGTTCCCAGAGACCGCCAAAGATAAGTGTGCAAAACAAGCAATTAAGTTTGATTTTGAAGAAGTCGCCAAATAAGAATGAGTGTGTTATCCAAGGTGGAAACAACCAGAGCAAGGGAGTAGAAGAGAAGATATAAGAGCTAGAAGGAAGATAACAGAGGAGAGGATCGAAGAACCCATGCCAAGATGTTTTCATTGTGTCATTTGAGACCTCTCTCGTTCATCTCTATCTCTTTGAACTTTATTATGTGATGTGATCCATGGATATTGTTGTTTTTGGTGTAATTATCATGTTGTTATAATGTAATGATGAACCTATCTATGATTTATAAAAGGGAGTTGTGGTAATTTTCTGTGTCCATGACATGTGATGAAATGATTGGGCCCTTTTAAAAAAATTATTTTAGTATAAGTCTAAATGCTCTCAGCTCTTTCTATTTTTGTTGTGAATCTATACTTTATGCATGATGCATGTTTGTTAATGTGGAATTATGTTATGAATATGTGAATTGGATTGTCTTTTGCGTTGTTCCTTGATGCCTCTCCATGATCCCTTATCTTTCTAAGTCTCGGCACGCCTCGGGTGAGATGCCTTGCTTTCTTACTAAGTGAGGTGAAAATGTTGGCGTGGTGCTAGACTACTGCAGACCTCTTTGTTAGCACCCATAATCTTCCCCGTTAAAATGTTGAGCCAACAAAATTAGATGTAATATAATAAAAATTAAATAAATAATTTATATTTTTAAAAAACTCATTATGAATGTGATT